>CAJVPT010000500.1:0-29174 GCA_910592055.1 Acaulospora colombiana
TATTAATAAAACCTAAACGTATATTAGTTTTGAAACAAAATAATAAATATCTTTTTAACAATTATATTTATCTTTCCGTAACAGATCCCATTATCTATAATATAGTTACAAAGTTCTTCTGAATTCATTTTAACCAATATATTACTAAACTACAAGATATTATGATAATTATTAGATGTTCAGATAATACTATCATTTTCTATTATAACTGTTCCAAAAATTATTAATATAAAATTATATAGAATTATTTATAGAAGTATTTGAAAAATTAAAATAAAGGTTTAAAGAGTTTTCAAGATTTTTGAATCCTAGTATAAAAGTTTCATCATTCTTTAAGAGTTTTTGAAGTATTCCACTTATTGTATTGTTTAAATTTTTTGAATCAAATTTTCAAAGTTTATTTGAAAATGTAAAGGATTTTGGAGTTGTTGAAAAGTTCTTAGAACGTTGCGAAAATTTATTAATTATTAAATTTCTTCGATTCTATATAATATAAAATGATATGGACCTGTGGGTCTATAGCACAGTGATAGTGCTCCCAGGTCGTAATTACAAGGTCCATAGTTCTATATCACATGAGAGCCATGTGATTGATTTAAGAAATGAAAAAAACTGTCTATGATGCAAAACACAACCAGGTTTAAGAAAACACCAATTATCTCCATTCCGGTTTCATATAAACAGGGTTTTCTCACTTCTGGTTCTAAGCGGATTTTTCTCCCTATAAAAGGCACAATTTATATGGCTGAACACAAACAAATCCGGGAAAGATACCAAAACCGGCAACAGCGTCATGTCCATCAGAACCATTTGAAAGGTATACTTCTCCTTTCATGGAACTAGCAAGTCAAGCCTGGCAAGTTAGTTGGAAGGAATCCGAAAGGATTGAAGATCCAAAAATAGGGGTGTCTAGGTTTCCTAGATAGGTAGTAGTAGAAATTTAATCCGACCGGATATTTTCGGGCAACAAGCCGTCTGATGGATCCTTTAAAAGTAGGGTTCTAGGAATGTTTGTCAACATAAATAATATAAATATGTATTCTCTGCAATTAAATTGTAAATTACTATATCAAGTTAATAAATGAAGCTGAGCTTCCGTTCCAACAATAATGATGCTTGGCTCCCAAATTAATCGTTCATAATATCTTTTCAATTGATCAGTGTTTACTGCCCTCTTGAGTACTTTGTCCTTCTTGTTCCTTAATTTGTATGCTTCTGGTGCAATGATGTTATGAATATAATATAGCTCTATTCATTTTTTCCTAAATTTATCACCATATACCTTTGCTTTTCCTTATTTATATAATAAAACTTTGTTTCCTATATTGAATTTTTGAACTTTGATTCCCAGATCATGATATTGTTTTTGTTTGTCCTATGCTTTTTCAATATTTTGTTGTGCGCTAAGCCTTAAATTACTAAGATCACTAGTAATAAATTCAATATGTCACTATAGTTGTTGATCCAACTTGTCATTAAATTCCTATTTTTATCCTGAAGATCAATAGGTAACCTTGCTTCATGGCCATAAAGTAGCTTGAATGGTAAATACTTAGTAATATGATTTTGAATAGAATGGTAGGCAAATAGTACTAAGTCCAGAAAAGTATCACATGTGTTACTATAATCACTCATATATTTAGTCAATGTATTACAGCGAGTTTTGTTGAATTGTTTAGTTAATCCATTGATTTGTGAATGGTAAGCAGCTGAGAGTCAGTGATGAATAGTTATTAATTTGCATAAAGCATCCACTAACTCATTAATTTACATAAAGCATCCATTAACTCATTAATTTATATAAAGCATCCACTAACTCATTAACAAATGATGTTCCTTAATCAGATAGAAGAACTTTAGGGCATCCATGTCGACATATAATATCCTTATATATGAATTTTGCAATGGTTGTAGCTTTGGTATCCTTGAGAGCTTTTGCTTTAGGCCACTTGATAAGATATTCAGTGGCTGCAACAATATATCGGTTGCCTTGAGAAGTTATTGACAAAGGTTCAATGATGTCAATTCCTATATAGTCAAAAGTTATTCAACAGATATAGGATAAAGTTTCTCATATGGTATAAGAGCTTCTTGTCACTGACAAGTATCACAACTTTTGATATATTCAGCAATAGTTTTGTACTTATTAGGCCAATAATATTGACTCCTTGCTTGATTATAGGTTGCTTCAGTTCCAAATGTTCAGTAAGAATATTTTCATGAAAGTTGTGTAAGATTGATTTCAATTTAGTTGCCTTAAACACTTTGAGAGGTTTCATTGAATTTTTAGTATTGTGTTAAAATAATGTGTGGTATTGAGTAAAATAATGTGTCACTTGTTTTTTGAAAGAGATTATTTCCTTTGCTATTAAGTCCAAAGGTAGTTTTCCAATAGAGAGATAGGGGTATAATTGCTGATAGGTTTTCAAATCCATGGTTAAGGTGTTGAAGTTGAAGAGAGTCTTGATAATGCATTGACATTTTGATGCTTCCTGTCTTTTCAGTATTGAATTTTGTATTAATTATCTATTGAAAAGCTGAGTGGTTAGTAATAAGAGTAAATTTCTAAAGATAGATATAAAAATAGAAGTATTTCATGGCTCAGACAGTAGCAAGACATTCAATTTTAGTGGTGGAGTAATTCAGTTCAGGTCTAACAAGACTTTGACTTTTATAAGCTATTATATGTTCATTTCCTTGTTCATCCAATTGAGCTAGGACAGCTTCCAGTCTTTTGTAAGAAGCATCAGTATATAGGAGAAAAGGCTTGGAGAAATCTGGGTAAGTCAAGATTGATATGGTAGTTAATTTTTCCTTAAGTTCCCCAAATGCTGATTGACATTTTTCATTTCAAAAATATGGTGTATTTTTTCTCAAAAGCTTGTTCATTGATTCAGCTATGGTGGCAAAACTTGGTATGAAGTGGTGATAATAAGATGCTAGTCTAATAAATCTTCTTAGTTTAATGGTATTGATTGGTATAGCAAAGTTTTTTTCCTTTTCAACTTTGGCTAGATCTGGATGAATTTCATGTTGATTGATAATATGTCCCAAAAATATGAGTTTCTTTTTGCAAAAGTGACATTTTTCCAAGTTGTGCTTGAGATTGGCTTACCTAAATCTTTCAAAAAATTCCTTCAAATAATGTAAGTGCTCCTCAAATGTTGCAGAGAGTATATATTGATATCATTCAAGTATACTAATATATATTTTTCCTTGATATCATAGAAAATGTAGTCTATAAGTTGTTGAAAAGTGGTAGTGTATTAGTTAATTCAAAAGGTATGACATTGAATTCAAAAGTTCCTTGTTTGATGATGAAAGCAGTTTTTTTCTTATCCACTGGATTTATTTTAACTTGCCAATATTCACTAGCCATATCCAAAGAAGTAAATTATTTGATCTTTTCTAGTGAGTCAAGAATTTCATCAATCCTAGATAGTAGGTAAGCATCATTTTTGGTGACTTTGTTAAGTATCTGGTAGTCAACACAGAATCTTGTTTGACTATTTTTCTTTTTAACCAACACAATTGGAGAAGTCCAGGGGCTATAAGATGATTGAATAATTTCCTGAGCCAACATGCATTCAATTTCCTTTCCTACAAATTCATATTCAATAGGAGATATCCTATAAGATCACTGTTTAATTGACAGAGTGTTTTCACTAATAATGTAATGGGTGACCAAGTCAATGTGTCCAACAGGTGAGTCATCAGTTGCAATTATATCTTGGTATTGTTGTATTAAATGGTTGAATTGATTTTGTTGTTTCTGAGTTAAATCAGGTGATTTGTCCAGCTCCTTTTTATAATCCACATTCAAGTATTGAATAAGTTCTCAATCCTTGGCTTTGAGTTGACAAGTAGTACAAATGTCAGATTCCTGTTTCAAGTAATGATCACACCAACAGATTGTTTTTGATCCTTTCCATTCCTTTTGCAGAGGTTTAGAAGTTAAGAGTGGTTGTTGCATAGTTTCAAGTTCCCATGTGTAAGTTATTGGTTCCTCTTGCTATCCAATAATAACTGTTGACTTATCAATTTCTACCAATAGTTGTTCATTAGAGTTCTCCAAGAGTGCACAGTAAGTTTGATCCTCATCCAAAGTTTCCTCATATTCCAATTCATCAGTTGAATCATAAATTTCTTTTTTTTTTCCTTATCCAAAGGTTCATTTCCTATAGGCCTTCCATTATCATTAAATTTTGATTTTTCCCAATATGTAACCTTGCATTGGATATTTTTGCCCAAATAATTCAAGTCTATGGTTTGATGGTCATAATTAATAATAGCCTTAGTTTTTGTAATCCAGTCATTTTCAATAATGACAGTATATTGAATTGATTCAGATACATCCATAGTGACAGGTATGATAATTTCTTTGATAGGGATTGACAAATTCTTCACCTTGCCCAATAATCGTTTTTTTTCACTCCATTTATGTCCACAAGATTGATAGAATGAATAGTGTGTCTCAAAGAGTTCAAAAATGGCTTAGAAATAACACTACTTGTTAATCCAGTATTAATAATTAAATAGATAGGATAGTTGTCAATTTTTGCATCACAATACAATGCTTCCACAGTTTTTGGGTTGGTTGGTTCAAATTGTTCAGGTAGAGAAAAGATTGATATAGAGGGATTTAAAAGTATAGGGGATTCTTGACCCTTCTTAGGTCCCCTTAATCTTTTAAATGGTGGTTTACTCGCTTCATAGCATTAGCAAAGTCTGTATTGAAAAATTGAGCCATTGATTGTGATTGTTGAATTGGTTATTGGAAGATGATTGGTTATTGTTAGATCTATTTCCATTTGTTGAATTGTTGGGATTCCTTTGAGAACATTGGTTAACCAAGTGTTCAGGTGGCTACAAATAAAACATCTTCTTTTATTGTTGTTATTGTTAAATGGATTCCTATTGTTATTATTGTTATTATTGTTGTAGGACCTTCTAAAGTTATTGCCATTGTTCCTATTGTTGCTATTATTGTTGTTGTGGTGTGACCTACAGTTGCGTCAACTTTTCCACAATTGTTGCAGGTATGAGTTTCTCTTTGATTTCCTTCCCTATTATTGCTATTAATATTACTATTACCAGTGTACCTCTGATTATTTGAAGTTGCAATTGTTGAAATCTTTGAGAGAGTTGGATGATTGCTGTTTTAATGTCCTTGAGCTCATCAGTATCCTGGTTCAAGTAATTGTATCTCAAAGAATAGACACTCAAAGTGGAATTCCTGGAGTAGGCTGATTCAGCAGCATGAGCACGGTTGATAGCCTCAGTCATGTTAGGAAAACAAGAAATTTCAACTGGTTCCTTCAATTCATCCCTTAATCCATTGATGAATTGCCTGGTTTTATTCTCAAGAGGGTAGTTGTTGTCAGGATCAATGCACTTGTAAAGAAGAGTTATTGCATTCAGGTATTCATTCACAGTTTCTCCTGGTTTTTGTATTTGCTGCCTTAATTGATTCCTCCACCTTGATTTGTGATAAGTAATACACCAAGTTGCACAAAATTGATACACAAAAAATTTGGTTAGGTGTGCTGCATTGTCCCAGTAATTAATTTGATTATCTATAGAAGACCACCAAGTATATGCAACTCCTTTGAAGTAAGAGAAAAGTATTTCAAATTTGCAAAGTTCATTGAAGCAATTTGCCTTGCATATTTCATCAAATTCATTGAGTCAAATAAGAGGAACCTGTTCCCTTTTTTTGAAAA
The DNA here is from genome assembly GCA_910592055.1 of Acaulospora colombiana. NCBI lineage: Eukaryota > Fungi > Glomeromycota > Glomeromycetes > Diversisporales > Acaulosporaceae > Acaulospora > Acaulospora colombiana. Next base: position 5,724 of record CAJVPT010000500.1, read on the forward strand.
TTGGTAGATCCATCAGCTTTGTTTCTCTTTGGTTGTTGTTCCTTAAAGCATTTATTCCAGCAATTGATTCAGAGAGTTGTCACAGTACACTGATGAAATTTTGGTTATTATTTTGCCCATAATCATAGATAGGTTGATTTTGTTGCTCCTCCCTTTGCTCATTCCTTTGCCTTTGACCTGACCTATTCCTGCATGGTAGTGATTGTTGTTTATCCTCCCTATTATCTTAATGGTTGTCATTGCACTCCTCCTACTCATTACTTTTCTCATCATCATCCTGACCTTGTGGTGGATACCTATTCAAAGTTTGATTCAAGTTGTAAGGATGACCTGCTTGATTTCAAGTGTCCTAAAAAATATTATCCATTGCTAAATTATAAGGTAGTGGAGAAGAATAGATTGCACTATATTGGTTGTAATTAGAAGTATTCAAAGAGTGGATTGAAGAAGAAGAAGAAGGAGTTTCAAGAGAGTATTCAGGATAAGTAGTTGCAAAATCTGATAATGGTTTTGGAATCCAGTTATCAAAGTTGTTATTCATCCAATTGTCTTTTTTGGAGAGCAAGGTCCTGTCAAATGTCCTTTTTGAAGAGCAGGGTCCTGTTGTCATTGCCAAAATGTGATAAAATTTATATTTGGCTGGTGTGTCCAAGTGGAATTGCTTTTAAAAGAACAATTCCCAAAGAAAGAATTAAAGAAGCTGTTTATAATTAAAGAAATATTCAAGAATAGATTCATCCAGAATTCTTTAAACAGTGTCACACAGTGTTTTACAAGAAATGTGGTTCATTCAGAACCCAAGTTTATTAAAAAAGCTAGAACAATTCCTTTAGTCCTAAAATCAAAAGAAGATATCCATTCTTCTAAAAGAAAAGTGAAGTTATTCCTAAACTTCCAAAGTCAAGTAAAGCTATCTACAAACTTATCCTACTTTTGAGCGAATTATGACTGCTTATATTCTTGTAAAAATGGGCCACTTGGATCACTTTGGCCTCCTAGGCCTCTTGGGTTGCCTGATCTATGGTAAATTATGTCACATGCTACATTTGATAAAGTGATCTACACTAATCAAGTATCAATAAAAATATTAAAGAATATAAAAGAAATAATTATAAATAAATAGATAAAAATGGAAATAGAATAAAGATCATGCCTAAAAATAATTATCCAATGGTATTAGATACTATTTTTATCACAGTATCTCTTCTTTAATCCATATTCATTTAACAAGCTATTTATCAATATCTAAGAAAAGACAGTGCATAGGATTGATAACTAAATGTCAAATTAGATCAAAATAAGATAGGTGAAGGAATTTGGACCATCTAATATGATTCTCACTGACAAAACATTTTTGTGCTACATTTGAACTACAGCATTTCCATTCAATAGAATTTCATTTATATGTTATCAAATTTTTTAATATAAACCATTCGTTTATATCTTTTATGCCACCAAAATTATAATAATTATTTTCATAATTGACTTTCTTCTTGTAATGATAAAATGACACTAGTATTGAAATATGTCATATACTTTTCATGCAGCAGGAATATCAAATGAAATTAAAATTAAGATTACTCAAATTATTTTTTCCTCTTCATTTTCAGCAGTTAAATCAAGCTTTATTCCTTGCTATTGTTGTATTAATTTGTCAACAATTGGAGAAATATAATAGTTTATTTGGTATAAACTTGATTCATTAGGGCCTGATAATGTGCCAAGAATTAATATATTTTCATGTTTAAATTATATTTTATATGGCAAACTTGTAATAGTCACATATATAACTTTAGTACAATGCATTTTATTATTGAATTATTGAAATCAATCAATATTTAGAATCAATTTCAAATGTGAATCAGTCATCTTTTTGCTAAAAAATAATTCTGAGTTTTGATCTTTAAAAGTTTTTCAAATATTACCATCATAGATATCACATAAAACTTTATCAATGCTTGATTAATCTATCCAATACTGAAGATTAGATTCAAATTCAGATTTTTTTATATTTGTGACAATTAATACTGAATAGTAGAATGTAGAAAAACTAAATTGTATCAATTAATTACATTTCTGGTTAATAATTCTGATTGTATAGATAGTGAAGAATTGCAAGTTTTTCTTTATTTTATTGCCAAATTAAAAAATTCAATATGAACACACTTCATGATTAATAGCTGATTGTTTTTTTGAAAACCAAAAACATTATCCTATCTATACAATTTGTGATATCTTTAATATGTCTCAAAACTAACGAACTGATCTGATAATCCAATTTTATTGTTAATAGTATATAAAAAATCACAAAAGAACTCAAATTCTTCATCATCAATTTTAATTGGCATTAATTTTATAAATTATAGCAATGTATCTGTTACACTATTCGATAAATTAAATCAAATTCTATAGTTCATAATTCACAACAAAATCCACATAAAATGACTATATGAAATTTGCTAAAATTTGATGAAAATTCATATTTTAGTACTGAATAATCTTCAAATATATTATCTATTTTTTTATCATTATTAATTACAAATTCATCATTTTCAAAACTTATATTATTCAATCTTGGATTTTGTTGATTGTTGCTTAATGATATAATTCGACTTGATAAAATATTTCTTGTTCTATGTCAAAATGTGAATTCTTCATTTATCAAATGTTTATCTTTTGTTTTTCGATATCTATGGGAAAATTTTGTTCATGAGTTAACAAGTAATCCATTATATTTACTATAGTTGCAAGTAATTTTTACTTTTTTAGAATTTTTTTTTAAACTTTCATTAAGTAAAGCTGAAATTGAATGCTTTCTTGACAATTTAAAAATTGATAAATAGTAACATAAAATAGCAAAATTGTAATTGATATATTAAATAGCTTCAAATTGTAATATAATAAAAATGTAATATAATAAATAATATATAGTATAATATAGTATGTAACTCTGAATTGTAATATAATATAATGCATAATAGTATAATATTATGTAGTCCTGAATTGTATTAAAACAATACGAATAATTTTATTTAAATATTTCTTTAATTTAATATTTTTTTCTAATACCTAAAATATATGAACAAAAAAAATCAATTAGATACACTTTTTACAGAGAACAGTCATCTTTGCATTCACAATCTTCACAATCTTTACAATCTTCCCTGTCATTACAAACTTTCTTCATATCAACTATATCAGAAGTGGTAACAGTTTGTTCAGTAACACCTGATACTGAATCTTCAATTTTTATTACAATTGTTGAATTGTTTAGAAGAAGACCATCTATTGTATTGCCTGAAATATTGATATATGAAATTGCACAAATATCAATTCCAAAAGTTGAATTGCTACCTAAACTCAAATCAGAAAGGATATTGAAAAAGGTTGAAATTAAATTATTGCTGAATTATTAAAATTTACTTTTATTAATCCACCAATTTATTTAAAAAATGAAGAATTATGCACGTACGGTAAAAAACTAGAAAGAGAAAATACTAAATTTGTAAAACAATTAGATCTAGTAGAATATATTAACAACAAGTTTTCAAAAAATCAGAAAAGCAAAAAAATAATATAGAAGATTTAAAAAAGGAAATTGATCAGCTCAAATCTGTGGAACTTGAATTTAATTCTATAGTTGTTATGGAATCTAGAGCAGCTGATATATCAGAATCTGAAAGTTTGCTGAGTTTAGAAAAGTACTAAAGAATTCAACCTAAGAGAAGTAATAAAGAGGCAAAACTGGTAAAACTTATCAAAGATAAGCCGAAACCAGAAGAAGTGAGAATAAAAATAAAAGCTTTAATGAAAACCATTTTTGACAAATATAAATTGAGAGTAAACAAAGTTTTTTCAAGTGATGTGAATAAAAAAATATTATAAAAGTTGATACCTGAATTAATAAAATCCATGGATTCACATTTTAATTCTTCATAAAAGCAAATAAACAAATAATTAGATACTTTACATAATCATCAGAGAAAAAAATATTGGAAGGCGGAAATTGAAAAACTGGAAGTAGACAATTATTACTTACATATAAATATCAATTAAATGAAATAAGATTAATAATATTCTGTATTTATACTACCTTAAAGTATTAATTTTTAATAAATAATTAAGAAAAGGATATGAAGAATTAAAAGCACATGGTTACTTGTTGAATAAAGGTTAAAGAAAGTTGTCAAATATTGAAATGAATTAATTAATATAATTAAAGAAACAAAGATGCATTCACCTGAAGAAAGTAAGACTGATCCAGGAAACTCCACTAAAAGAAAAATAAATATATATAATTACAATTGGCATTTTGAGATATTTTTTAGTAAAATATTTTATACTGAATAATTACAATATTAATTATAATTACTTATAGTTAAAGAATTTGTTGAAATATTTGGATGAATATTTGAAATCAATTCAAGCATTCTAGCTAACTCATAAATGATATCATGATAATTAATATTTCTATGACAGGATGTCACCAGAAAGCTTGCCGAATTGGGTATACAGTTTGAAAGAAATTTCAGAACATGAACAAGAAAAAGAGACAGAAAAAGATAAAAAATCTATAGATAAATTCAAAAGATAAAAAATTATTAAATACGAGGAATCATTAATGTATTCAAAGGGTGAGAAACAAATTGGAAAAAGTATATGAATAGGTGAAATTCAGAAAGTATTTAGATTAAAAGAAAAAAGTAAAAAATCTCAGAAAATATTCATCAAAATAAAACCAATTGGGACTAGTTTTAAAAAAATCAAGCCAAAATCTTTAAAGAGAAAAGAAAAATAAATGGAAAAAGAGGAAGAGGAGGAAAAGGAAAATAATAAATAATTTAGTCAATTAATTTTATAATTTTTTAATAAATTTCATGAAATTTGAATTTTTTGCATGGTAATTTTTTTGTCAAATTTTTTTCCACAATAATTTTTTGTGTCAAATTTTTTTCACAGTAATTTTTTTGTCAAATTTTTTGTGCAGTATTAATTTTTTTGCTAAATTTTTTACCACAGTATCAATTTTTTTGTCAAATTTTTGGCTACAGTATCAATTTTTTTGCTGAATTTTTGACTGCAGTATACAAAAAATTTTTTTGCCACAATATGTAAAAATTTTTTTTTATCACAATATTACTGAATTTTGTGCTGAATTTTTTTTTTTTTTTGCAATATGCTAATATTTTTTTGCTAATTTTTTGCCAATATTTTTAAAATCAGGTGATAGCAATTGTAAATAATGCATCATTCTTTTTATTATTAATTTTTATCAAATCCAGCAATAATTTGATAGCCAAATAACACAATTTCAACTAGTGCTAGTTATTTGTTCTTGAAAAGTATATATTTTCTGATTTGAAATGATGATTATCCACTCCAATCCTTATAGTTTTTGTATTTAATTTTGATTAGGTAATCATTAGTATAGATATCAAAAATTGCATAGTTTTTTAATTTTTTTTATTATTTTCAGGACTTTTGGACTTTTTATAGAACCTTTTACTACTTTATTTAGTTTTTTAAAGCTCTTTTATAGACTTGTTAAGATCAAGATTTTTGTTATGGCTCCTTATGAATTTGTATTATCTTATAGAGTATATTCTATAAGTATAGTGACCAGAAAGTTGAAGATATCCTGTTTCTCCATCAAAGTTCTCTATCTGTGGTATTGATTTATTTAAAATTTTTCTTTTTTGAATTGATATAGTAATTGTTATTTTATTATGATAAAATTATATTTATTGATGTTATTTCCTAATATATCGATATTGCATTTAAGATATTTTTCTAAGGAAAAGTTTTCTAGTTCCTGAATATAGTGTTTGTATTATATTACATACTGGTTAATTCTTCATTGTTTCTTTTCAATCATTGATATATAAAAGCTATATACTCTTATTATACTATATAAAATATATAGGAATATGAAAAAAAACACAAAAAAACTCTTTTTGCTGATTCTCTAACCACATACAAAAAAGATGTCACAAGAAATTTATATATTTCTTTGTTAATCAATGTCTTAATACTTTCATTAAAACAACTTGAAGTATGACTTCAAAAGTCACTTCTACTCTTTTCCTTTTGTTACAAACTTTTTCACTCAAAAACTTGACTTCAAGTGACCAAGAAAAGTCAAGTAACATCTTTGATACCAATAATAAGAAAGTTTTCAAAGGAAGAAGAACTGACTATAAAGTACCTAAAAGCCTATTTAACCTTTGAAGTGTGAGGTATATAGAGGTTTTTGATGACAGAAGGGTTTTTTTTTCCCTTCCAGTCACTTGTGGGCCTCTTAGAGCTATCACTTTCATGGTTTTCTGAAGAATTTCACTATCTTAGTTTGACTCTGAATTTTTGATAGCACAAATTCTCATAAAAAATAATTGGTTAACATGAAACACATTAGTTTTTGGAATGTAAACAAGCTCCTATTGATCATATTCACATGTTCTGATAATATCATTGATGAAAGAAAGAGAACCTATTGATCTAAATTCTTCACTTGTCCAAATAAAGTGTAACTGAAGCAAAGAAATCATAAGACCATTAGAATGGGTACTAAATTCTCTAGATGGTAAAAAGGTGATTATTTGTTCAAGCTGAGGTCTTCAATTTCTTATCATCCTGGTCAAGTAAAGTATATAAAGGAGGTTATTTTCTTATCCCGGTCAAGTAATAAGACTGAAAAACAAAAGAATGTGAGCTACTACCCTTATCTAGGATTGAGAATATATTTCTTTATATATTGTGTAATGATATAATAATCAATGAGATTCCCTACACTGCATAAGACCCTCTTATTATTGCAAGTCAAAAAGACTATTAAGAAATCTGACTTTTTAGGCAATGGAAGATGTTCACCAGTAAAATTCCTTTAACTAGGCATAGTTGCTGGAAGATATCGGTAGTTATACAATATAACTAAAAGGTTACATAAGAACCTGGAGTCTATCATAAGTTATTATTTGGTACAAGTAGATACAAAAGCAAGACTTAAAGAAAGAAAGTAACGAGCAAAACACTGGATATGAGTAGGTGATAAATACTTTAGATGGTTGCAAGAAAATAATCAAGATCATAAATGAATAAGTTCCTCAAACAATTAGAAAGAAGAAAAATATTCACAAATAGTTAACTTCTAATAAGAGGAAATTTCTAGCAGAGATTCTTTGAAAAATATGAAGTATTTTTATTTTCTTTTTTCTTTTTCTCTTTATGTAACACATTTGTGTATTTTTAGATATTCCCCTTTTTTTTATTTTTTCTTTTCTCTATTGTAGTTTTTCGAATCAGTTCCTTGAAGAATAATAAGTAGTAACAACCTGCTGGTAATGATGAATAAGTTAGAAGAGTTTTTACCCAAAACTTATTCCAGAGTGAAATATTGTCTCCAAGATTGCACTTAGAGGCTTAAGCTCATTTGAGAATTGAAAGTTGTTAATGAGTGAGTTAGCATAATATTTAGTTTAATCATGATATAATTGCCCAATATATCTCTAGTGGTTTTCTTAAAGATTAATAAACACACTATGCAGGCCTGACTGCAGATATAAAAAAAAAAATCTATTGAAATATGATATCTTTTACTTATAAAATAAACAGGTTTAAATTTATATCTTCAAATAAATATAAAGAATAAATTAGTAGAATATTATTAAAAAAATAGTTGAATATTATTTATAACAAATATAAAATTAGTTTTAATTAACAAATATTATTTTCTTTTACTTAATTAAATTTATTATATCAATAAAAAAATTTTTTGTATATAATATTATTTTATTTTTAAAAAAGTATGATTTCAATTTTTTAAATAATAAGTATAGATTAGTTATTACTATAATACATAATCAATATATAACAATAAAAAATATTATTATAAAAAACAATAAGTAAAATATAATCTGTTGTTCATTGATTAAATATTTAATACCAATAGAACTTATGCTTTTTTTTTTTTAACCCACAGTCAGGCCAATATGACTTGTCTATTTTATTGTAAACATATTTGATATTTATATATTTTATAACTTTCACATATTGACTCATCCATCTACAAAGTTTAACCTTCTCTAGATGCAACATAGGGAATGATATTTCACTTCCTTTGTGGCTTAAATTATTCTTTAGCCACTTAAATCATTGCTTACAGCTTATTACTATAGATCTTTCAAAGTTTAACAGTGATTAAAAACCAAACCATTTAAAACCTTTACTTATTCAACTATTTATTATATCTACTATATTACCTTGAAACTTCATTTGTTCTGAGACACCTTCTTTTTCTATTATATTTTTGGAGGGAAGAATAGATGAGTGATTGGCTTTTTTAGGAAATTGATCCATTTTTCTAGTCATATCTATTGACATTTTAAGCCTTTTAAGTTTGCTAATAATTTTTTAATTTTGTTCCTATTCGATATTAAAGCTATAGCACTTGTTACAGACTTCCTTCTTGAAGATCTTCATCATTTTTTTACAAAATTTATCAATAGCTTCTTGTGTTGTTATCATGGAATCTTGAGGGCTTTGAGGTATTTTTCTAGGATCTTGGTCTTATCTTTGTGTATAAAGCCACAGACTGTGTTAAATAGACTTTTATCCTGTTGTTTAATGTCCTGGATCTATTTTTTTATTACTTTTTAATTTTTGCCTGACTTTCATCAGATAGATTTTTTGTTTTTCGGATATATTGAAGAATTTTACTTTGAGATTTGTTCCATATACTGATTTTTTGTTTTGAATCTTGGGACATTCAAAAAGATGCTTCAGGGTTTTCTCTTGTAGTTTGCATATTGGACATATTGTGTTTGAATATAAGTCTGATTTTTTTTTCTATATCATTTGAAGAGTAAGAAGCTTATTATGGATTAGATTTATCAGAAAACTCTTGTCCTTGTTGATACTAAAGGAGGTGTAAAAGATATTGTATAGATTGAATTGTTTCCAGAAAATTTGTCAGTCAATTTCTTTACTGGGATATATCTATTGGTCTTGAATACATTTTTGCTCTATCCAGGCTAGTACTATTTTCTTAGTGTTTCATTTTTTAAGAAAATCTCTAATACTGATATCAATAGTATATTTCTTCCAGGCTACTATTGTAAGAACTTAATCCAGATCAGATATTTGTTGTCAAATCAAGAGGTTTTCTCTTCTGACCTGCTTTGCTAACCTGTCTGTTATATTGTTAAACTCATTGTTTTGATAAACCTTAATTTTTTCAAGTATAAAATAAAGATTTTTCTTTCATACTATAGATTCTTAATTCAGTTCTATAGTGATCAGTTGGTCATTTTAGTCAATTTTCTTATGGAAATAAACTTTTGTGACTGGATTGTTTTTTATATCTTCATGGCTGTACTACAATCCATATATATAGTTGCTTTTCTATTTTTGGGTATTATAAATATTGCAATAAGTATGGCTAGGATTTCTACTCTTGTAGCTGATGGCAATAATATTGCTTCTGCTGAGAATTGATTGGTTATTATATTGTTTTCAATTTGAATCTATGCAAGACCCATTTCGAGTTCATCTTTACTTTTTGTATATTATTTGTAAGATCTGTCAGTAAAGAAAGTGAATTTTTTTGTGTTACTTTTATAGTTGTATCTAAGACTTTTTATTAGATCTGTAGTATGCTTCTCTGATTATATGGCTTGTTTAATTAGTTTAATTTTTCAATTCTCTATTTGCATTTTAATTTCTTTTGGTCCCAATAAATATATATTACTTGATTCATTTGTTGATACTGTGGGCTGCCAATTTGTAGAGTTTTTTGAGAGTGTAAGTAACTTCTTTGCTATAGCCAGAGCTGCAGCAGCAAGATTATTTTTCTCAATTGTCTTAACTTCCACTGGATTATCAAGTATGCTTTTGGATTCTTAGTATTTGAGTTGACTTTGTTTAAGTTGAATAACTGTTGCAATTCCTGAAGTTTTACTATTATTTAATTGATAAAACAGTATTAATATATGACTTTCGAGTTGAATTTCCTATACACTTTGAGTCCATAAATTTGTTTGTTGTGTATACAACTATTTGGCATTGTTTTATAAATTAGGGCTTTGTTTTTGAAAGCTTTTCTATATATAGCTATTAAATTGTTGCAAACTTTCTCATTCAGGTATGTGTGTTGTATTTTGTACTCTATATAAGGGATTAGAACTCTATTGATAATATACCTGGCATGTTTTTCAATTAGGCTTTTGTTGCTAATTGCTTGGATTACTATTCTAATTTCTGTCTTGAGTAGATTAATAGTATCTCAATTGGTATATTTTCTTTCTAACCAGATACCCAGAAATCTTGCTTGGTCATATTTATCCAGTTCTTGACTATTAATTTGTCTATTCCTACTGTATATAAACTGTGCCTGGATCTGTACTGTTTCAATTGAAGGTCAAAAAAATAGATTTTTTACTGTTGATTTGTGAATTATTTGCCTAGTAAAATTGTTTAGCATCTTTCAAAATATATTCCATATTGGCTTTGGATTTGGCAATCTAAATAGTATCATCCATATATACTATCACTACTTGTTTTAGAGAAAGTTTTTCTTTGAGATATGACTTTTAGAAGTCTGATATCTATTCTTCTTCCATCATATATCAATAGTTTGAATTTCCTTGGATTTTGCATAATAATGAATTATAAAAAATTTTTCAAAGTAAAGATGAGATTGTTTCTCTTTGATTTATTCCATTATCAGCTGTAACTGGATTTGAAGCTCTATTGAAAAAATTGTTTTGCATTTTCTATTTTCAAAGAGATCTATTATCAATTGTCTACTAGTAGCTGGAATATTGATTTTGTTTATAAATCTTTTTAATATCTTGAAGTTAATCATATTATATATTTTGGCTGTATTCTAAAAAAGAATCCAAGATTTTTTTTTTCTTTTCTCTGGTTTTTTTACAGATACTGTTTAGAAGTTGAATAGGTTCAACTATACGTTCTTCTTGTAAGCTAGCAAAACTAGATCCTCATAGAATTTTGTGCTTTTTACATATACTGGCAAGTCTATTGGTTAGTATTTTGATAAAACATTTTCTTGTTGTCTCTAGCAATATTATAGATTTTGTATTGCTTAGACTACAGTTCCATGATTTTGACTTGGATATCAGATAAATATTACTTTCTTTCTATTTCTTTAGTATATGACCTATCTTAATTATCTGATCGTATAGTTGCTTAAAAGCCTTTTTTTCTTGAGATACTAGGTTTTTAAGCATTTTTTAACTGATATGTGATGGACTGGATGCTTTCTTTTTAGGAAGGTTTCTTAGTATTGTCTCAATTTCTTTCATTATGACTTCTTCCTGTAAAAGATAATATTATACTGAATTTATCCAATCTTTTAATTGATATTCTCTTTTCCATTCAGGACTAAGGCTCTCATAGTTAGTATTTTGTTACTTGAAAGCTTTTCAGTAATAGTTTTCTATCACTTGTTTGATTGTTTATGGGTTTATAGCTATATATTTTTCTTCATCTTGGTTCTGGTCTTAATTTGATCTAAGATTATATTGGTTTTTTTTTGGTTTAGCAGAGAGTATAGCATTTGTTTTTTATTGTTTTTGAAATTTTCATATCTGGTTTTAAGTACTTTATTGATTTAACTCTTGATATATAAACTCTTTTCTTTTTACAAACTATTCATAATATATGTTCTATATTGAAGATATTTTTGAGCTATATTTGAACTTCTTCTAAGGACTAAGGAGCTGTAAGCATTCAATCCTCTATTACCTTGCATAGTGTTAAAGGTCAAAGAAGTCAAACAAAGTTCAGAATTTTTGTCATGGTCACGTGACCAACAATCATGATGTAACCAAAGTTTATGTAAAACAATTAATCGCCGACTATCACCATATCTCTTGCAAGCTAGAAGAATGCGTGAACAATCCATTCACATCAAAAAGGTAAAAAACTATGAGCTGAGGTAATAGAAAATTGACTAACCACGAGCAATTTATGCATCACATAATACTAGAATAGCCATAATAATTATGTATTAGCCCTATGTGTAAAAATATATAAATGTAACTTCTTTCAATGACTTAATAAAATGACGAATCTTAAGACGAATCTTTTGAATAGATTGTTATAACAGTGAAGTTATAAGTAGTTTTAGGGAAAACTATCTTGAGACTTGCTCAAATTTTTTTATGTCTCTACCTTGATTTGTGTTTTATGTGTGTGATAGAAGAACAGTCTCTTCTATCTACAGGTTACATGAACTTTTGGTCATTAGCGACAGACTCGCCGATTAGCCTGCTACAATAGGAAGTAGAGTTTATTGATTGCTTGTATAAGTTTGTCTCTAGTGTTTGCATTCCAATTGTGATAAGTCTTTTTTAATAGGTAATAGACTCTGTTGGTCTCTCTATAAGCTTTATACTCTTGTTAATTTACTGGCAAGTTGAATCTTTTCTTATTTGGTATCAAATATATTCATTTCTTTTTAAGAATTTTATATACACCTTTGACAAAAATATTTTCAAATTCCTGCTGTGCCTGATTTAGCCTTGTTTGAGTCTATATTGAGTTTTTAGAGTATAGATATAATTGATTATATTATATTATTTTAATTTCAGTCCAATGTTTAAATTTTTCCCACTGCATTGATATTAAATTGACAGGATCTGGAATCTTTTTACCTTATGTTCTTTTCTGGTTTTGGTATTGTTTATTTTTTAACAAGTTGTTATTTGTTAGCCTAATTAGAAGAAGAATATGATTGCTGTTTGTAACTGACTCTATTGGAATGTTTTTAAAATTATTTAGATTCTTTTGGCTGATATCAGTTGTGAATCAGATATAATTAATTTTGCTATAAGCATGAGTGTTAGACCATATATACAGTATGTACTCTTGTTTTGTTCCCATATATTGTGAATATTAGTAAAGTTTCAATCTTCTAAGAAGTTGAAGATACCAATTTCAGCTTTTTTGTATTATGTTGTCTTCTTTTCAAATAGAAATCAATCTGTTATTAAATTTATTACTGCATTAAAATCTCCCATGATAATGATTTTGGATTTCTGTTATTGTTTGTTTAGGTTTTTTTTTTGCAGTATTTGTTGAAGTCATCTACTTTCTATCTTTTCAGATGGTAAGTAGATTTGGTATATACATACTGTAGTTTGCATTTCTTTGAGAGAAAGTTTGCATCTATAATATAGCTTTCTATTTTTTCAATCGACTTCAGTTTTTTTTTATATATAATATCTTATTTATAAGAAAACCCACATCTGCTTCTCTATGTTTGATATTATTACAACTATAGAAAAATTATATGTCTTTTGAAACTTAAAGGCATGTTCTACTGCTTTACTCCTTAGTTTTGTTTCACTAATACTCATAATTCCTATATCTAGTTCTTGTATCATGTTATATAAATATTGTTGGTCCAATATTATATTTATTTCTCTTATATTGTGTATTTCTATAGTTATAGTTTCTTCCATAGTGGATTGCAATGTATTATTCTAATATATTGTTTATTCTTTAAGGTTCTTGTTAATGATATTTGTTTTGATTAACTTGATGAAGTTGTTTGGGTGTTGTGTAGTGATAGGAAGGTTGTTTGAAAAGAATATATTTGTTGTTAGATTATTATCTTTGGAATTGTTTTTGATCCAAGAAATACTAAATTTCTCTTGTAAATCTTATTCTTCACTGGTGTTTCCTATTTGAACTGATGCAACTTTTAGGAAAAATTAGCTCTTTTCTATTTTATAAATCCAAAATAGAATTGGATCTCTTTTTCAATGTAACTTATTCTACTATTTAATTTGTTTAAGCTATATAGAATTTGTTACAATAAATTTTGTTCTGCTTTAGATTTGATAGTCTCATTGTTGGTAATTCTGAAACTATATTTTTTATATCTTTTTTTTCTATGTATTAATCAGTTCAATATTGTTTTCTGTTACTGGTTGTTGGTTATATATTTGTCTTGGATTTCTTGTATTTGTTCTATAGAATCTTGATTTTCTTTTTCTAAACTCTGTATTAGAGTTTTCTGTATCATATCCAGGATCAAATTTTTCTATAGGGGTTTTCTTCATATTAGCTTTCTATTAAATCTAATGTCTGTTTTACCCAAGTAATTGTTATATTAATCTGTACTGGATTCATTTACTTTTTTGAGGTGAATACTACTAGTTCTATGTTTTGCTTTTCCATATCTTTCTTGCTATGAGATATTTACTTCTTCTATGATTTTATCCTGTTGTTGTGTGTCTATCTTAAAATATTCTTTAGCACTCTATATAAGTTTATATCTATGCAAAAAAATATATTATTTAAGGGCTTTATTAAAATTTTCTACTGTTGCAAAACATATAGCTATGTATTCTTTTCTCTTGAGTGTATATAAATTTCTGGGTATATAACAGGCTTTTGCTTTGATTTGTTTTAAGATATGTACTAATAAGCTTATAAAGATGTTATGTGTTTCATATAGTCTTAAGGACTGGCTATTATGCTCTTTATTAATTTTGTCAACTTCTTGATCAATAGGTTCATATTGAGTGAAAATAATTCTTATCACTTCTGATTTGATGGGGATCATCCATAGATCTTTTAGTTTATTGTTCTATTTACAAGAAGTGATTCGTGCCTTGATTCTTTATTGTAATCTTGAATAGTTGTATATATGGATATTTGTAAGTTTTCCATATATTTGTAAAACTGCTTTAACTTCTTATCATATATAGCTAAAATCTATATCAATTAGGATTACGAATAGGTCTTTATTCTCTCTTTCTGTTTTTTTTCTGAAAATCTTTTTATCAGGTAGAAATTTTGATTCTTTTCATTTTTTCATATTTATAGGTATTATTGTGAAGTTCTTATCCTCTTTTTTGTTAACTTTATTCAAACAATTTAAAGCATCTTTTTTTTTTCAAAAATGAAAGTTGTTTAAGCATTACCATTGAGAAATTCTTTTGTGCAAAGTTGAAGTTTCTTTGATAGACTAAGAGCATTTTGGAGATATGTCATTCTTTTTTTTTCACTTTCTCTTGGTATTCTGGATGTTAAAGTCTCCAGTTTGTATGCTCCATTTTTAATAATGTGAAATGGATTGATAATAATTGATTTGGATCCATTTTTAGTATTGTAGAATTGTAGCTCTGTGATATTGTCTTCATTAACTTCTTCTTGAATTTTCTTTATTTTTAATTAATCCTCAATTTCTTTATCACCTATTTCTATTTTAACATTGTTAGAATTTTTTTTTTTTTTTTTTTTAACCCACAATCATGCCACAATGATGTGTTTTTATTGAAAAATTGAAAATGAATTTATAATATTTTACAGACTTTCATAAAGTGACTAACTCATCTTCATACAAAAGTACTTTAAGTCAGATTTTGGGGACAATATTTCACTTCCCTAATAGATCGGTAATAACCTCTATTTATTAGAATCATTGTCAATAGTTTGTCACTGTTGATTGCCCGAAAACCAATGAATTGCTAAGTTAAAAAGAAAAAAGAGAAAAAACAATTGGAGAAAGGAGACAATTCAAGGTTCACCAAAAAAAATCCAAAAATAAAAACAACCTCTTTTCAAAAAAATTTTGCCTAATTGGAATAGTTTTCTTGCTTTACTTGAACCTCTGAAGAAATCTTCTTTTTCACCACCTGTGGCATTGGATGAGTCAATCCAATTGGTCTTTCCTTTAAATGAACACCAGATTGGGATATTTCAAGGAAAACATTTAGACCTCAGCTTTTTTCCATTAAAGCTTTGTCAACACTTGAGAAACTTAGGTAAGAGATGGGATTTTGCAATCCATATTATCCATCACTTGATCTTTTGATGTCATAGAAGTTTTCATTAAGGGACTTAAGCTTTTTGGGGACATCCGTTTCCAGTTCATTTTTTCTAATTACCAATAATATTATCAGAACATGTGAATGACCGATAGGAGCTTGTTTATATTTCAAAAACTAACATGTTTCATATCAGTCAATCACCTTTGATAAGAATTTGTACTACCAAAAATTCAGGGTCCAACTGAGGTAGACAAAATTTCCCAGAAAACCATAAAAGCAATAGCTCTAAGAGGCTCAACAGTGATTGGAAGGGAAAAATAAGCCCTTCTATCATCAAAAACCTCTATATATCTCTCGCTTCAAAGATTAAAAAGATCTTTAGATACTTTACAATCAGTTCTTCTTCCTTTGGGAACTTTTTTATTGTTGGTATCAAAGGTGTTACTTAACTTTTCTTGGTCACTAGAAGTCAAGTTTTTGAGTGAAGAGGTTTGTAAACAAAAGAGAAAGGATAGAGACGACTCTTGAAGTCATACTTCAAGTTGTTTTAATGAAAGTATTAAGACTTTATTAGCAAAGAAGTATAAAAACTTTTTGCAAACATCTTTTTTATGTGTAGTCAGGGGATCAGTGGAAAAAGTTTGTTTGATTTTTTTATATTGTTGGAAACTTATATTGTGTATATTGGTCGAATTTTCATAACTATTTCTTTATTTGGTAGTTTTGTTGAACTTGAATATGGGTTGTTTATGACTATGTTTTTTTGCTTTGTTTGTTGCTACCAATGTATTTTTTTCTATTGTTTTATCAGTTCTATATACTTGTCTTCCAAAAAGGGAACCAACAAATCATCTTTTTTTCCTTATTCTTGAACACATAAGTATAAAATATATTGTCTTAGAATTGTAGCTTTAATGAAAGTAGTGTGATCAATATTAAGAATTTTAGCTAGAATTGAGCATCTTGTAGGACTAAGGGTTGGATTGGGGTTATCTTCTTGTATAGAAATTGTATTAAGGATTGTTTGTGTTGTCCATAGTTTTTTCTCTTGATTGTACTTGTTTGATAAATTGATTAAGATTTCTAGGATGTGGATTTTATATTTCTTTGTGATCTGTAATAATCTTTGTGTTGTTGATATTGTTATGCTTGTCACATATCACAGATTAATAGGTTTAACTTATATTTTGTTGTTTATAACATGTAGTAAAGGTTTATTTATCCCTTGTTACTAATTTGGTAATATGAAAAAACCTTAAAGTTATTGTGTTATGAATTTAAATTATGTTTTACATGTTTGTTGTGATAATAATCTTGTTATTATTGATCAGATTATTATAGATCTATAAAAATATAAGTATTGGTGATCCGTTTACTATAAATATGTAGATGATATGTAAACATTGTTTATATGAACACATGAAAATATAAATGTTATTGATCTGTTTATTGTAAATATATAAATAATTTGTCAATATTGTTTAAACATATCTTTTTGATCTTGTTTTTCTTGAGAAAATATATACTGTATGTACATGTTCACGTAAAGTTGTGTTTATTAAAATTTTGTTTATTGTGATATATGTGCTTCTTTACTATATGGTCAATGAGCTTGTACATCTCTCGGAATTTTATGAATATTTGAGTTTAAACTAATTTATTGATCTAAATTATTGCTTGTAAGGTTCTTCTTGGTATCTAAAAAGGTATTAACCTGCACTGGCCTGACTGAGAGCTTTGTGATATTGATGTTGGGCTTTCAAGAGCTTATTGTAATTCAGTTTTTATCTTTGTTTGTTTTTCCTGAAAAAGAAAAATTTTGTATAAAAAAATTAGAAGTTTTTAGGTACTTACCTGTTCCTATACTATAATTGGTTGTTTCTATAGTTTTTCTATAGTATTTCTTGTAAGTGGATGACCTTCTATTTTAGTTTTCTCTTATTTTTTAGGCAGGCTTCTCTTTTTTCAAAAAATTACCAAAAAAGAAAATTGGGAATCAGTGGAAAGTGTTTTTTTATAAATTAATAGAATTTATACTTTTTATTAGTTATAAATTATTAAATTTAAATATAAATAATTTTTTGATTATATTTTAGAATAGTTCATAAACTATAATAAAAAATATATAATCTAACAATTATTTTATTTTATTTATAAATTAAAAGTTTAAATTCTTTCTTCAAAATATTATATTAATTAAGTTCTATAATACTATTTAAAAAAAAAATTATTTAATATATTATTACTTGTATAAAATTTAGCAAAAAATAAATAACTTAGCAAATTAATAATTTAAATAAATTAAAAACTATATAATTTAATTAAAGATGGGTTTCTAAAATAGTTGATAGGAGATCTGTATGAAAAGACAGATGCTCTGACCAAAGAAGCACTAAGATTTCTAGTGATAAAATGAAAAAAATTGGTCTTGCCAAAATGATCACAGAAATTAAATGGCAGAATATATCTGTAGTATTAGATACTCCTATATGACAAGTTATTAAAAAAATTAATAACAAAGTAACAACTTATTAATGGACAATTCAAGGTAGAATTGAAAGGAGATGGGATCAACAAATCCAAGACCATTACAGATACACGTGAGACCTTGTATGAGAACATTTTAATAAAGGGCATATATGAAATACCTTATTTAAAAGCTCATGAAACAAAAGTTTTCTCACTAAACTAATCAATGATGAGTTACCAACACTTATGAAGCTGCTATAAGAAGACCAGATCTTTACAAGCAAGTGAAATACATTACGTGTGGCCAGGAAGAGAAAACAATAGAATATTTGCTAGAATGCTCAACTTACAAGACTCAGTGGAATGAGACATGGCAAAAAGGAATAGAAAAAGTTTTGAAAGGATTCAAAAAGCTCTTAAAAGAAAGGAAAACCAAATCAGAAGAGAAAGGGTTAAGCTTGAGTATAGATTATAGGATAGAAATAGGAGAAATTGACAAACAGATAGCAAAACTGGTAGAAAGAATCTCAGAAACCAGTCAAGACACACTTAGCTTCTGTATAGGACTAATAGAGAAAAAACTAATTATTAAAATAGTAGATTTGACATGTTATGGCAAGATAATTAGAAAAGAAGCAAGAAAATGGATAATGAAGATACAAGAAAAAGTATGTAATCATTTTTAAAAGAAAATATAGAATGCAAAATGTAAAAAAGTGATTGAATGGAAACAAAAATAGAGAATCCACAAATATAACAAGATAAAAAGACTATTATACCTATGAGATTAGAAAAAAAAAGAGCAAAATTATAGAAAATCAATTCAGCAAGAAACTGATATATGAAGAAAAAAGAGTCAAAGACAAGAAGTTGAAAGAAATCCTATTAAATGAAATGAAGTATGGTATGAAGTGGTTGGGGTTTTGATCTCTGTCAGAGCTCAAAAGAGTAATCTGTAATAGTGACCTGTAGGCAATGATATTAGAAATTGGAAAGGTTTTCACCTGAACCTTTAACAGAGTGATAAATCACACCTGAAGTTGTACTTAGAGAGATAATATAACTAAACTAAGTGAGTTAGTTAAAGATTTAGCTTTAGTATTTTATTTAATATGTATAGCTTACAAATGTTTAATAAAGCACATATAACTAACCTAACAGAGGGTAAAAAAACTAGTTGATAGAAGACCTGTGGGTCAATGGTGCAGTAGGTATACTTTCAAATTACTATTCATGAGTTATTAGTTCAATCACACTTAAGAACAGTTTTTGCAATATATAAGTTATATTGTATATGTATATGTTTATTACCACATGCATCTTTATACTCACAAATAATCTATAGATTCCACCATCTAATTATGATATAAAACTTAGGTCATTCAAGCCTTGGCCGGTTTTAGTGCTAAGGAAATTTTTGATAAATCTACCATCTGAAATATGTAAGAATCCAAAAACAAGCTAAGAAAAAATACTGATCAGCTCAAGTCTCTTAATGGATATGAGAAGGACATTTATCTTTTGTCAAAAATACATTCTATAGAAGATAAAGGAGACTTCAGTCACTTGTACTTGTCAAAATGTAATAGATTATAACAATAATTAATGGAAGATCTCTATGGTTGTGAAACCAATGACTAATAAAGAGGATAACTATTACTAAGGCTGGGGTTAGTGTTAGTGCTATATTGGAAACCATAGGGATGGATTAGAAATTTGGGAGAAATAATTTAGAAAGTAATAATCAAAGGAAATCCCTATAGGCCAACTTACAAGAGTAGTTAAAAATAAAGCAATAGAAGACTATATGTCACCGAATTATGTAATACTATTGAATTGCCTAAATATTAAGAATATGACTGAAGGTTTGCACCATCTAAGTTTTAACTAGTCTACAGAAGACCCAAACACAATAGAAATTATCCATAGTATCTACGATCATCAAGCGATAAAATAAATTCCATTAAGGAATATAGTATAACAAGTTTACCTAAATCACTGATAAAGGTATGATTTTATATCTGAAAGTCAGATGATAACTGCTAAAACAGTCTTAGGAAACTATATATATTTTTATTAGACAAACATCTTTCTTAAAGGTCAGAAAGATATTGTCAAATAGGATTTCAAGATAATTAAGGATTTGGATCTTTAGCTATGTAACACTAATGATTTGCTAAAATACATGATATTTTAGATCACATGACCTGACTGCTGATCCTGAAGCTCCAAGGTGATACGAGACCTAAATTGCTAATAGTATATAGACAAACACCAATAGATTTATAGTAATAGTTGTGTTTCATTATGATTGTCTTTATCATATTGTTCTTTATTTTCTTTTTATTAATTACATGTATATGATCTTCTGGAAGAACAACTAAGATTATTATTTTTTTTTAACCCGCAATTATGCCACAATGGCATGTCCTTATTGAGATATTGAGAAATAACTAAATATTTTACAGACTTTCACAAAGCAACTAACTTGTCGTTATACATTATTAGTTAAAGAACTATATTACTTAAAAAATATGAGGAGTTTACTAAGCTAGTTCAGATTAAACAAAACTAAGTCTAAACTAGGTACTCTAAGTCAAATTTAGGAAACAATATTTCATTTTCCTAGTAGCTTGGCAATAGTGCTTTTAAGTTAACCAGGGTTATTGCCAACAGTTTGTCACTATCAATTATCTCGAAAAAATATGAATTGCTAAAGTTGACATAGGGAAAAATAAAAGAGGAAATGCAAATCAAAGCCTTCCAAAAGATTCTTGCTTAATTTTATAGTTTTCTCTCGAAAGGTGTTTGCCTGATTGGAATATTTTCTAAGCTTTATAATGTTTAAGAAACTTAGTTATTCCTGAAAGTAACTTCAAGAAGAATATTTGAGAAATTTATCCTTATACTAATGTATAGATTCACTTATCACTAGTGAAGCCAGTACCATATTACAGAAGAGTTTGCTTGATCAAGATAAAAAAATTTTTCAAAAACTTTGCCTGACCGGAATAGAAGCTTGGAGACTTCAGCTTTTGTCCAAGAAAGCCTTTTCACCACTTGAGGAACTTAATAAGAGATGGGAGTTGAATTGTCTTTTCATACCCGGCACTTAACTTTTGATATCATAATTGTTTCCTAGAGGTTAAATATATATGATTGAAGTGGACACCTTTTCTAGAACTTTCTTTTCTACATCATCAATTATATATCAAGATATATGAGTGTGACCAATAGGAGCTTGTTCACATTCTAAAAACTGATATGTTTCATGTCAGTCAATCACCTTTGGTAAGGATTTATGCTATCAAAAATTCAGGATCAAACTAAGGTAAGCAAAATTTCCCAGAAAACCATGAAAGTGATAGCTCTAAGAGACCTACAAGTGACTAGAAGGGAAAAAATAAGTCCTTCTATTATTAAAAACCTCTATATACCTCTCACTTCAAAGGTTAAATAGACCTTTAAGTACTTTACAATTAGTTCTTCTTCTTTTGTGAACTTTCTTGCCATTGGTATCAAAGGTGTTACTTGACTTTTCTTGGTTACTAAAAGTCAAGTTTTTGAGTGAAGAGGTTTGTAAATAAAAAGAAAAGGGTAGAGGCAACTCTTGAAGTCATACTTTAAGTTGTTTTAATGAAAGTATTAAGACTTTATTAGCAATGAAGTATAAAAACTTCTTGTGAATATTTTTTTTGTATATAGTCAAAGGATCAGTGGAAAAAAAAATTAAATAAATTGTCTAGTTGTATATCAATTATTTAGCTATTAATCAAGTACTTAAAAGATAAATAAAACTTTCTAGAATAAGTTATAATAAGTTATTATTAATTTGTATATATATAAAGGATAATTAATATTATACTTAAGATTTAATTATTAATAAAAAACTTGTATCTAATATCAGTTGCAGCTTAAAAAATAAAAAGAAAAAATATAATAATAATAAGAAATAATAATAATAATAAATCTATTGATTTTATTAAATATTTAAATATATTTTATTATATTATATTTTAATAAAATAGAAAAGTTTTTAAAATTATATTTATCTAATTTATTAGATTTGTTAAATTAAATAGTATAAATTTATAATATAAGAAATATTTTTATTAATTTAAAATTTAAATAATAAAATAATTATAATAATAAAATTATAAATATTGAAACTATTATTAAGCTTTAAAATTATATTTTCAAAATATTTTATATTAATTCTTTTTTTTTTTTTTTTTACCCTCTGTCAGGTTAGTTATGTGTACTTTATTAAACATTTGTAAGCTGTACATATTAAATAAAATGCTAAAGCTAAATCTTTAACTAACTCACTTGTTTTAATTATATTATCTCTTTAAGTGCAACTTCAAGAGTGATTTATCATTCTATTAGAGATTCAGGTGAAAACCCTTTCAACTTCTAGCATCATTGCCCGCAGGTTACTACTGCATATGTTTTATTCATTCTTTAATTATACATAAAAAAATATTTAATTAATATTTTTCTTAAAATAATTTAAAATATAATATTAAAAATTATTTTTACTCTTTCTTTATTATTTATAAATTTCTTAATTCAAAAACTTGGCTTGTAGTAATTAGGTAAAATTACAATAAGTAACACTTTTGATATCAATAATAAAAAAATTTTCAAAGGAAAAAAAATTAATTAGAAATTATTTAAAGATTTTTTTACAATAAAAATTTTTTTTTTAAAAAATATACTTATGCCTAATCTTTATTTATTTTTTTTTTTTTGTATATCCATAACCAGGCTAGATTGTTAGTTTATTAATCAAATGAAGACAAAAGTACATTTTCATTCGAGCTGCATAATACATACTACAGCTAAACTATCATTCAAATCTAACTAACTCGTCATAAGCATAAAAACCTCTAAGTTCAACCTTGGGGACAATATTTCGCTCCACAGTGTCTTTGGGTGAAGACCCTTCTAGTCCACTGCATTATTGCCAGCAGGTTGTCACTGCCGCTTATGTCTAATCTTTATTAAATTCCAAATTGCATATATATATATATATTTTTTTTTTTCCATGACCCTCTGTCAGGCTAGTTATTTGTACTTTATTAAACAATTGTAAGCTGTACATTATATATGTGACACTAAAGCTAAATCTCTAACTAACTCACTCGTTAAAGTCTTATATTTATCTAGGACTCTAAGT
>CAJVPT010000501.1:0-29165 GCA_910592055.1 Acaulospora colombiana
TTATCAGTACCTGAGCCTTATCTATAGTTTCTTACCTTGCGACACTCAATCTTTTATGCTAGACTTTCAGGTTTTTGAATTCTAGACCATTACACATAAATTGTATCACTCACATGACCCATAACACTATACAGTAGCAGCACAAGTCAACAACAAATAGCAAAGCAGCATAACTAGAAGCAAGCTCAATAAAATTATTAAAAGCAATTCCAGTAATAACAAAAATATATTCAACAACTCTAAATATCGAAAAATTATGGAGATACTTATGATTATTAAAAAAAAAGTTGTATGCCTTAAGGAGATGATAGTAGACCTTAATGAAAGGATTATAAACATAGAAGTATTCAATTAAGAATATGATAATGAGATGGAACAATATTCAGAAAGTAATAAAAAGGAAAAAAATGAACCTTCCATAAACAATACAAGAAACTTAGATGATCTAATTCAAAGACAAAAAATAGAAGACATCTGGGAAAAATAATGTAAAACAATAAATAAAATGCAAGGCAAAATGCAAAAAGCACTTGAGACCATTGGAGCACTAACAAAGAATCAATATCAGTATCAATATTAAACTTAATGAGTGACACATCAAATAATAAAAAAACATTATGGAATAAGAAAAACAAAAGAATATAAATTTATGAGAATACATCAAATTATATAAAAACAAAATTTATAATACAGATTGCAACCTCTAATGTAAGAGGGCTAAGTAAATAAACAAATAGAGCAAGTTGGATGAAGTGATAGTAGATGGAGAACTGAGACATTATAATCAATATAGAAACAAATGGTAGTAACAATATAATATAATATTGGAGAATCAAAGATTATAAATGTTACTAAACCAATATAAACTAAAAACAAGGAACCGGAATGAAAATGACTCTCAAATACAAACTCATAAGAAGAGTTGTGAATAAAGAAACAATTGATAGAAGAGCTATTATGCTAATTTGATATTTTCATACAAAAAATATCTCAGAATTATTGGTATATACTTATCAGTAAAGTATACAAATAGAGCAAACTTAGTGAAGAAAATAACAAGGTGACTCAATACAGAACAAATTAAATTGGAAAACTATAGTCACTGAGAACCTGAATAATATGAACATACCCTTTATGGATAGGTTCTCTAAAAAGCATTACTGTTTTGAGAATAAAATAACTTCCAACAGTATTCTTATTAAGGATCTGAAGAATTATGCCTTGATTGATACATTCTATATCACAAATTCAAACAAAAGAAAGTATACTTGGAAAATAGACACAGCTATAATGAGTAGAATTAATCAGATATGGATAATACAGAATGTGTATCTAGAGTTAATAAAAGTAGTATCAACCTATCTAATAATCTTCAAATCAGATAGATAGATGGCACAACTATAGCAGTAATACACTTTAAGTTGAATGAGAATATCTCAGTCGTAATATACTAAAGTTAATAATTCAAAAATAGTAGAGATTACACAAACATGTTAAAAGAGGTTTTGTATGATTTGGTTTAATTAGAAGGTTTATTAGAGATATATAATGTCAAGAATAAGAGAATTCAGTAGTTAAAACCTTGGGTTAACTACTTTGAACAGCTGGCCTACATATATATAATTGAATATTAATTATTTGATGACTAAAGTAATCAAAGTGACCAAAGTGACCAAATCTGCCAGATCTATCAAATCAGGCCAATATGTCAGATCTGCTCACTTGGATAACCTGCAAATTAAATATAGAAAAGATATGAAAATTAAATAATGAAATTAAATAATGTATGCTAAGTCAATTACTCCTTTGTTCTAATAATTGAATCTATCCTATGAACCAATGAGACACACCTTGTATCACATGTGTTATAGGATCTAAAAATAGAACTAAAGTAACATAATAGACAAGAATTGTAGATAATAATAAAAAAAAATACAACTAATAATTAAAGCTAATATTTCTCTTCTACTTAAGCGATGAGTTCCATGAATAAAGAATTCATAAGAAGGTGATATTTACTAAACTTTAACTTGATAATTATAGTCAAAGATGTATATCTTGTTCTCCAAATTTGCTCAATTCCTGACTTTTCAAAGAGACCATAAGTGTGGTAGCATTTAGTAAGATGATATTTAGTCAAGTATTTATTCAGGTAGGATTGTTGTGATCGATTAACAATTTCTTTCAATAATTTCTCCAGATAGTATATATGGATCAAGAAGAAAATCCTATTTTTCATATAAATAACATGTTGTATATATCTGTATATTTGTAAGACCTGATTTTCAATAGATTGGAGTAAATCATATGGTATTGAGGTTATTTACACAAATTCAGGAATTGTGACCAGAAGATCCTCCAAAATTAGATCCTGAATAGTAGTCATAATAATTTCTATATGAGTATGGTAATCTTTTTTGATACAAATTAGATATAGTGTAGCTCCTTATATAATTGTTGGGGTAGTATAATCATCCATATTTCTCTATTTAATATGAGAATTTTTCTTGGTTTGTCAGGTATTCCTCATATTTCTTTTATCATCATGCCAAGAGAAATCAAAGCTGCTAAAGATAAAGACTTACTCGCTTAGGAAAGATGGATCCTTTGTGGACAACTGTTGTTACTCTTTAATAAAGAGTCAAGTATTTGGAGAGACAAATATATTGAAATGAGTGATCCTAGGCTGATCTTCAAAAAGATATCAATCAGTTGGAGAGGAGATAGAGTGATTAGTCTTTAGAAGTTTTACTTCAACTAGAGTTAGAGAGTTGGAGGTGAAAAACCAGAACTTGAAGTAGAGAGTGACTAGACTTGATGTTTTGTTGGTCTAGTTGGGTGTTCTTATTCCTGCTCCTTTGGATAGAACCTTTTTCTCACTTGAGCTTTGAGGTCTTTTTTTTTCTTTTTTATATTTTCACTAGTCTACTTATAAGTACTTCACCTTGAAATTATGCAGTAATTGTTGAGAGCTCTGGGACTGGCTATAATAGTGGTAAAAGCTTAGGAGCTATCACTATTACACTGTATATTCCTTATTTCAGTTTTTAATATATATAGTAAGTTCCTATTTTTTACAGTCAAAATATGGTTTTAGCAAGGCCAAGTTGAGAGGGGCAGTCAGAACTTTTTCATTCATAGTCCTAAGTTTAAAGGCTCTATTTTTCAAGTTATCATGGACAAAGTAAGATCCTTTCAATTTTGGTTTGAGTTTTCCAATAAAGTATTTGTTCCAGATAGTATTATAAACTAACACTTTATCCTCAATTTTAAAGTTCATTGGCTTTTTTAACTTTAGGTCAAATATTTCTTTTTGTTTTCTTTGGTCTTTCAAAATATTCTTTGGGCAGTTCCTTGAGCAGTAAGCAGGGTTTCAGTCAGTTGATAGAGTCAGGTCAAGATATTTCCTTCCATTACTTTATTCATTTCCATGTGGTACATTTGAGAGTTGTGGCTATAAACCAGATAGAAGATGATTAATTTGATGAAAGCTTGTTTTGGTGTGTAATAGGCAAATAATGTTGATACAATAAATTCGTCCCAATCCTCATTTTCTTTAGTTATTTTTGCTATAGATTCACATAAAGTTCTATTGAAGCACTCCACTAGTCTATTTGTTTGTGGGTGATATAGGATAGAATAAAGACATCGCATTTGAAATTTTCCCAATAAAGCTTCAACTATTTCATTTCTAAAATATGTTCCATAATCAGAAGTATGTGTTTTGGACATTCATATCTGCAATAATAACTTGGTAAATAAAATCTGCAACTCATTGTTCTGTAGCATGGAAGATTGCTTTGGCTTCTGGCCATTTTGTAAAGTAGTCAGTTGCAATAATAATATATTTGTTTTCCTTACTTGTAATTGGCAGGGGTCTCATAATATCAATACCTATTTTAGAGGAGTCACCAACTATGATTGAATGTAAGGATCCAAGGATCCTAAATTTGTCTCATCATTGATATTGGTTATGGGTATTGATATAATGCTTCACATCATTAAACATTTGGAACCAGTATTATTGATTATATAATTTTTCAAAGATCTTGTCCATATCAATATGAGCTCTAGTTAAATAGTTATGTAATAAGTATAAGATTGATTTCACTTCATGTTTTTAAATTACATGAAGTAATTGATTCCTTGTTTTTCTGTGGCAATCTTTTTTGTAAAGTTGATTGTTTTTCACTTGATAGTATTGAGCTTTGGAGATAAGTTCCTTTGTTGCTTGTTATCAAAAATATCAGGTAATTCATTGTGTTAAAGATAGTTTTTGAGATAATGATAATATTGAAATTCCATTTTGATAAGATAGGTTGTGTTTTTGTTCAAGACATTGATTACCTGAGCTAAATATTATTTATTACTGAATTTCACTTATGATTGCTAACTTTGAATTAGTTTTGGATAGGTATAGACTTAGAGTTGTAAAAAATTGATTTATTGACATTATACATCCTGGACATGACATCAACATTGTTGTGTTTTCTTCTAGCTCTATATTTGATAGTGAAGTTATAGATTTTCAAGCGAAGTATCCACCTTGTATATCATTCTTTAAGTTCAGTTGTTTTCAACCATTGAAGAACAGAGTGGCAGTAATCAAAAAGAAGCGTTGAGTCCCTAGATATTGATGAAAGTGATCAACAGCCCAGATGACTGTAAGACATTCCAATTTAGTGGCAGAATAGTTTTACTCAGCTTTATTTAGACTGCAGCTAGAATAGGCTATTGCATATTCCTTTTTTCTATCCTTTTGTGCCAGAACAGCTCCAATTCCAGTTTCATAGGCATTAATATGAAGATAGAAAACCTTGGAAAAATCAGGATATCTCAAGACAAGAGATAAGGTTAATAGTTGCTTTAGAGTTTCAAAGACTTGTGATAATCATCTATCTATTTAAAAGGGGTATACTTTTTCAAGAGTGAATTCAGAGTATGGCAATAGAAGAGAAGTTTTTAATGAACTTTTTATAATAAGAGGCAAGTTCAAGAAATCCTCTCAATGGCCTAATAGTGGTGTCCTTGAGAATTCCTTAACTTTCACAATTTTGTCATTATCAGGTTGGATTTCTTCACAATTAATCATATGACCAAGTAATTTTATTTATAATAAAAAGAAGTGACATTTTTTAGAGTTCAACATCAGAGAGGCTTCCCTGAGAGTATCCAAGATAATAGGAATATGCTGATAGTAAAGTCAAAGGTGGTAGAGATGATAGTAATGTTATCAAGATAAACTTCAACAAATTTGCTATGGTAGGGAGCCAATACTTTGTCTATTAGTGATGAAAAGTTGCAGGAGCATTGCAAAGATCAAAGAGTATAATATTGAATTCATATAGTCCATATTTTGTTGTGAATGTTGTTTTGTGTTTGTCTTTATTACTCATTGCCACTTGCTAATATCCACTTGTTAGATCAAGATAAGTAAACCATTGAGCACTATTGAAGGTTTCCAAAAAATCATTAACAATTAGTATGTAGTAGATATTCTTTTCAGTAATTGCATTGAGTTTTCTATAATTAACACAGAAGCATTGCTTATTATTTTTTTTTGGTATTATAATAATAGAAGAAGACCAGGAGCTGGTAGTAGGACTGTTGATTCCTTACTACAACATTTCCTCAATTTCTTTTTTGATAAATTCCTGTTGGTTAGATAAGGCTTTATATGATCACTATTTAATTTAAGTAATATTTTCAGTATTAATGCTATGGGTAACCACTGTGGTCCTTCCTAGATTACTTGTTTGACCTTTCTTGGTGATGCGATCAACAAAGACATCCTTATAATCAGACTAAATTTGTTGAACCTTAGTTTGTTGTTCCTTGATCAAACTTTCAGTAAATAGTTC
Organism: Acaulospora colombiana; assembly: GCA_910592055.1. NCBI lineage: Eukaryota > Fungi > Glomeromycota > Glomeromycetes > Diversisporales > Acaulosporaceae > Acaulospora > Acaulospora colombiana. The sequence continues at coordinate 5,862 of CAJVPT010000501.1, forward strand.
AGGAGAGGGTTCCTCAGGTTTAGGACAGTTAAAGAAAAAGATGGAAGGGTTGTTATCTTCAAATTCAAGAACAAAATCAGATATGTAGATTTTCTATTCCTCAAGATCAGTTTCAAATTTATATTCAATTTTATTCAAAAGTTCATCCTTATTATCCTCATAATTATTGTTATCTTGTGAAAAATATGGAGAAGTATTTGTATGATAGGTGATTCTTATGGCAATAGTTTTACCCTTATAAGTAATTTGGAGAGTATGGTTCTCAAAATTCAAATTTGCCTTCATGTGATCCAGCCAATCAATTCTCAGAAGAAAAGTTTTCTCACGTAACTCAATTATTTGTAAGGTCACTGGTACAATCAAATCCTGAATAAATATTTTCAAAGAAGTTATTTTTTCAAGAGCCTTTGCTCATATAAAATTGGCAGTAATTACAATAGTTTTAGACTTGATATCAATTTCAAATCCAAGTTTTCTCATAAGTTGTTAGTGATAATGCTAACAACAATACTAGAGTCAAGAATTGCCATCACAGGATTTCTTTTGATGTGGATATGGCACCTAGTAGCTGTGATTTTCCTTAGATCATCAGAGATAAGATAATTGATTTCCACAGGTGCCTTAGATCACTTGAGAATTTTTACCAAGTTTTTGCATAATTAGGATATTACCACATTTGTTACAGAGTAGCTTTGGCAGGAAGATTTAGAATATTCTCAGAGATGTCATAGTTGGGTAGTTGGTTTACAATAGATTATTAGACTTTGATTTTAAGCCTTTTGGGTTTGGCAGTAGGAGAGGTTGTAATCACTTCAAGTTCAAAGTTATATATTTTTCTTGGTACATTCTATGAACTTTCCTGGTGTATAGGTTTAATTCCTTATTTGATTCAGATTGTTTTTACTTTTGTTTGGCCTACTTCCTATTAGTGGTATAGAATTGATTGCACTAACTAATATAGACTTTCTCCTTATATTCAGATTTATTGAATTCCTCCTCAGACTCCTCAACAGTGAGATAGTTCAAAGGTTTTCTGGACTTGGAGAAGATTGCTTGAACCTTTTCAGATATACATTTCCTGGCCAGAAATCTTAGTTCATTGTATCTGAAACATACAAGTTGGGAATAGTTAGACCTATTCATAAGGTTGGAGGTAGGTTGCCTTGAGTAATGGCCTTTTTTTTTCACTTGGGTAGAAAGAAGTTCCAATTTTTCAACCAAGTTCAATTGGGGCTTTTCAAACTTTTTGGTAAGAGTATCCATAGAGTCTTCAGATTTCAAAGAAGTCATTTTGAAATTCCTTGAGGTTGGAGTAAGATTGCATAGTTTCTCATCATTGTTTATGTTCTGACTATTTTGATAAGCCATTGCAAGTTTGTGTGCAGTAGTTACACTATTAAGATTGTTCATGGAAACAATTGAAGCCAAATGTAGGAGTAATTCCCTGATGAGTAGCAGAGTTATTAGCTAGGACTTATATCACCTTCAATATTGATTCTTTTGAGAAGTTTTTTGAAAGTAGCATGATAAGTAGTCACAGATTCAATTGGTTCTTGCCTATGTTTTTCAAGATCACGTGTCTATTTATTGATTCATCATTGGGTATAAAACTGCTTTTAAATTCATTGGAGATAGCCTTCCATTTCATGGCATTAACATCAGTATTATTGTTCTCAAAGTATGTTATCCACCATTTCTTAGCTTTATTCTGGAAGTGGCCATTAAGCATACAGATCAGTTTTTTACCTTACCATTGATTAATCATTATGACCTTTTCAAAGGAAGTCAACCAAGTGATAGGATCCTGGATTTCATCATCAGAGAAGGGTTCTATTCACAGTATATTGAAGTGTGAGGGCAAAGAATATTGTTCAAAATAATCATAAATATCCTTGGGTATTGCCATTGTTATATGGCTATGTATATTACAAAGAGAGGTAGATATAGTAAATAGAATAGAAGAAGAAAAAGAAATAGAACTAGAAGAATTAAAAAATGATTTAAGATGTAAGAGTTTATTGAAAAATAAAAGGTTTTTGAAATAATTGTAATTTTTGGGTAGACTAAAAAAAAAAACAACTGTCCAAGATATACAATTAGTAGATAAATTAAATGGCTCAAGAGGATCAACAGTAAAGAGCTTGAATTGTATAATAGCAGATAAGAGTTTCAAAATAAATGTTTTCAAAGGAATAAATATGTGTGTATCAGATAGTAAAAATTAATTTTTTGATGATAGTGGATTCATAATGAAAGGTGGAAGCAGTAAGAATTTGATTAAAATGATATTGGATTACTAGAGTATAATAAGTAGTAATGAATTCAACTTTGAATCAATTCCAAAAGTTTTGGAAAATAGTAAAGGTTCTTGAGGTAGGCAACAAATTAAACAAGAGTTATCTATATAAGAAGAATAAATTTGATTAATGTTAATATTTGGATATATTTTGTAGAAAGTATTATATATACCATTAGTAATGAAGTGGTTTTTTAAACTATTTATATAACAAAATTTAAACCTTTTGCTAGAATTTAGATTCTCAAATCACTTTCCAAGTGAATAGCTTCAATACTGAGAAAGGTTTCTTGATTGTTTCCAGAGAATAGTTTACAAAGTAGTGAATCTCACAGTCACCACCAATTTGTCAACCTATTCAATAATCTCCAAGGCAGATAGATAGAAAAACTATAGCAGTAATCCACTTTAAGTTAAGAGAGAATATCTCAATAATGGTATACTAAAGTTGATAATTCAAGAATAGTAAAGTTATACAAATATATTAAAAGAGGCTTTGGGTGATTTGGTTTAATTATAAGGTTTATTAGAGATATATAATGTCAAAGATAAGTGAATTTAATAGCTAAAACTTTGGGTTAACTGCTTTGAACAGCTGGTCTTTATATACATTATTGAATATTAATTATTTGGTGACCAAAGTGACCAAAGTGACCAAATCTGCCAGATTTGCTCACTTGAATAACCTGCTAACTAAATATAAATAAGATATGAAAATTAAATAATTACATTAAATAATGTACGCTATGTCAATCACTATTTTCGCTAATAATTGAATCTACCATATGAGACAATGAGACACACCTTGCATTACATATATCACATGATCTAAAAATAGAACTAAAGTAATATAATAGACAAGAACTATAGATAATAATCAAAGAAAAATATAACTAATAATTAAGGCTATCAGTGGAAATCATGAATAAATATGAACAAGTATATAAAAGTGACTATGGAATGGTTCTCATTGCAGTGAATCTTTTTTTTCCCCTTCTGAAACAAAAAAGGAACTCACAAAAAACCCTAACACAAGATATAACTAAACAGTTACAGATCTAGTGAAATGAAAAAAGTGAATAATATATATTGAAGAAAGGATAAACATTTGTAGTAATATGTTAGACCTAACTGTGAGCATTAATAATGTATGGTTCAACCTAAGAAAAATAATTCTCAAAGTGATAAGCCTACATATTAGAAGGTTCAAAAAACCTTAGAATAATATATACAATAAGCAAGAAATATGTAATAATGTAATAGTATCCACAATAATTGGACTTTGCCAACTTAATAAATTGTTAGCGAAAACAGAAAACAATAAAATCAAAAGAAAAACCCAAAGGAAAATCTAAAGCCTGACAAGAAATAATGGTATCAAACTTTTCAAAGAACTTAACTTCTCAAAAGACTTCAGAGCTATAGAAGTAATATAAATAAAAGAGGTAAAGAGTATTAAAAATATCTTATATAGACTTTTTTATGTCACAAATAGCAAGAAAATTAAAGAGACTATCATTAAGTACCTTAACTGGTTTACAACAAATAATAAAGAATTATAAACAGTTTCTTTGAGAGAAAGAAGTGAAAAATCAAGCTCATTAACTTATACTAAATAATAATGAACCAGATATAATATTGAATAAAAAAAAAATCAGATTACAGATATTAAGCCATTTTAAAGAATGGATTAAGGAATTATACCCTGTGAAACTCTGTAAGAATGGCAGAAAAAATATGAACTTATGTAATAGGTAAGTGAGAAATGGTACAGTGAGATTACCAAAGATTTTTCTATACAAAAAATATATGATACTATAGTCAAAGCAAACAAAACCATGACCTTTGGACCCACATAGATTCTATATATGCCATTGCAATACTTAGATCCCAAGGTGATTAAGAAAATAAAGAATATTTTTAATACAATTTTTCAGAAAGGTTTGATGTTATGTGAGTAGAAGAAAAAGACAATATACTCAATTCCAAAAATATGTAATTAGGAAAATAACCTTACAAAAGTCAGACCAATTACACTGCTGGAGTCAATAAAGAAAATCATCACTAAAGGAATTCTAAACAGTTTGTCAGACATATTTACAAAGCATGAAATATTATTATAACACTATTGAGCTGCCCCACTAGAAACTAGCACAAATAAATCCATTTTTAACATAACACTGTTATTAAAAATGTAAAGAAAAGGTGCAAAGAACTTTGAATTCTCTTCCAGGATATAAGTAGATTATACAATAATATAGATCTAAACATCTTGACTAAGGTCATAAAAAGGATCAAATTCACTGAAAAACTTATCACTATTATTATGGGAGAATTAAAAAAAAAAAGAAATACAGTAATCACCAAGATACGAATTATAGATTTATATAAGATCAGGAATGATATTAATCAAGAAGATACGATATCACCACTCCTATGATACATTTATTATAGCACACTAATTTTAAAGGTTAGAAAAATGCATGAATATAAAAGCTATATAAACATATATAATATGATGCAACTTAGAATATCATAAAGTCTTATAAACATATCAGTAATAGTATACTATATATAGAAAATATAGCATGGATTACTGGGAACTAAAAGTAGCTTAAAGCTATTATCAGTGTCACCAGCTATTTCTACAATTTCACACAAGTAAAGGTGAACCCAAGCAAATCAATACTAATTATAACTAATAACAAAAAGAAGTCAAAAATTGTAAAAGTTCAAAATAAAAACACTTTTATTATGACTTTTAGAGACTTGAAATTAAGAGAAAACAAACTCAAAATCTGAGAGCTTTATTGAGTCAAAATTGAACATATTTAACATGTTTTCTCCAACATAAATAATTAAAATAATAAATAATCTATAATTAAAAATACATATGAAACATAAATCTTGAAACGGCGTAATGCTCCCGAAAGACTTATGAAATATATTGTCCTTAAAATAAAATAATAGAAAAGAAATAAAAAGAATAATAATAGATGAAACAAACAATATCAAATATGAAACCCCAAGTGTTTCAGCTCTGTTACCCTGAAAAGATGAAATGAAACAAGTGTGAAGTTGATGCGCTTCAGCTTTGTGTTAGTGGAACAAAAGATAGGCAAATGTTTTAGCCGGTGTTTCAGATCTGCCTAGAGATTTCCAGGGGTAAAATTCAGGTGATCCATGGTTAGGGGGTGCAGTTTAGGGCGAAATTATTACAAAAATGGTCTTTAAATATAATATTATTCAAGCAATTATGGGAGCAGTCTGATATTTAGGGGTTTAATTCGATAGTGAAAGAAGAAAAATATCTGATCCTTCAAACAATAACAAATCTGATGAGTTACCTTCTCTAGAAGAAAGTCTTAGACAAACATACTCAATATTTAATTAACTACATAATTCTATTCAAAATGAAATATTTAACTCAGGACTTGTATATAATAGAGATCAAAACTGATCTCATTGATAGAAAATTATAAAATATAATCAAATACAAAACTGGTTTTGCTACTTTAGCCTCGAATACTGTATTTCATAATGACTTAGGTTACAATATATTCAGTTTAAGAGACATATACTTCAGAAATACTTAATATTAGTCAAGAAATTACATCTAGTAATTAGTTATATAGGGAGACTATATAAAAAAAGAATAGTACATCTCCAGTAGGCAACATTGTCAAAAGTAAATATTTTGAAAATATGCCCAAAGATATTCTCAACAGGTAAAAATTTCTTTTACAACATGTTTATCAATATACAGAAGCAAGAGTTCTTTTTTAAGGGTACAAGACAAGTAAATAAAGTAAGAAAAAATGAACTAATATTAATTAAAATATTATAGGACAAAACTGATTCAACAAATACAAAAGTAAGCTTAAAGCAAGTGATCTTAGATGGGTGAAATAGTTTGTAAATTATAACAAAATCAAAACTATAAGTTGGGTTCAAATAAGTTATACCAATAGATGAAGAGTGCAGTGAAGATAACTATGCTTATTTAAAGATATTATTAACAAAATTATAATATGAAGGATTATTCAGGATACATAACAAGACTAACCAATTTTTATCCAGGTATTAATCTATTTTATATAATAATATGGGCCAAAAAAATAAGCAGTAGATATTTAAAAAAGAGAAAGTTTATTTGATTAGTAGCTAAAAAGATTTAGTTGATAAAGAACTTATAGTAAGAAAACTAAAGAAGAAAGATAGAAGCTGTATCATGGCCAGACATTATATCCAGAAGACACATTCTTTATACTTAAAACTATACCTAGAATATAATATCAATAAGAGTGCTGATAAAAATCCTTATATTATAGAAATCTCAAGTTATAACACAATAGCAGTTTCTAGTAACAACTGATAACATATAATGAATAGAAATGTAAGCAAGAGATTAAGTACTGTCATAACCAGAAAACATCAAATTTAGATTCAACTAGTACAAAAGTAATGTTAAGTGGAAACTATATAATATTATTATAAATCACATGTGTAATGTGATTTACATATAATGGTTTAGAATCTAAAAACCTGAAAGTCTGATATAAAGGATTGAGTGTCACATGATAAAAAACTATAGATTGAGGCTTGAGTATTGATAAGAGAACTATATGTGTCTGATAAAGTATAAAAATTTAGTAAAGTTTAGAATTAGCATAGTCTATTATAAAGTAGATAGTCTATTGTTAGTTGAAAAAGTATAAATAGCTTACCAGTATAAGCTGAGAAGACAGTATTAAATATGTTAAAAAAACAGCGCTCATTATAAATAAAAATAAAAGTTAGTGATATACAAAAGAAACAGAATATGAATAAAGAAACACTTACTCTTAGCCAAGTAAATTACCATATCTCTACCTTTTCTAAATATTCTTTATAGGAGATATTTTTTTTTTGTATTATTTGTATGTATTTGTGAGTATTTGGATTACATAAGGCACTATGGACTGGTGATAAACTCACCAAATTAGTCCTTGATGACATATATATTTTAGAATTTAACAATACAAATAAGTGCAACTAGTGGATTAAAGATAAGACAAGTCAAGGAAAAATTAGATATTTATAGCAAATAATAGAAGGTTAGTAAAAAGTCCAAGTTATAATAGATGCAAGCTATTATAGAATTTTTTACACTATTATTTTTCATATTAAAAATCTTGAATCTGGAGAGGAAACAGAAACTATTTCTTTTAAAATCTGCTGCAAAGTAATGCTCAATAAAGTAGAGCTCAATGTGATTGCTATAGTACTAATTTTCCATATGCTAAAAACCAAAGAATAATCAACATGGATAGTTAAATAGTAACAACAATATTGAGGAACTATAAAAACAAAAACAAGATAACAAGGCTAGTAGAATATATAAAAGACCTAGCTAGTACAAAGAACTTAAAGGTTTAATATCAAGAAAATTTTTTAATAAAGATCTCTGTAGATTTTTAGACATAAAACTCTGGAGGTGCTTCATTATTATTAGAAGCCTTTGGAGCAAAGACTTATATATAGAACTCTGGAGATTTTTAAATATTTTAAATTATAATAAAATAATTTTACATTATTATTAAAATATTTATTTTCAAAAATTTATTTATTAAAATTATTTTTTTACATATTTTTATTAATTATTTATATTTATATCATTTATTGCTGAAGTAGACCTTTCTATTCCTATATTTTCTGATTGTAATTTCAGATTATTTTCATTATTTTCTACTTTCTTCAAAGTACTTTGAATTTCAATATCTTTCTGCTTATGTATTTCTTGATCTTTATCACTTGAATTGCCTTCTGTAAATCCAATTTTCTTTTTAATTTTTTCTTAAAATAAATTATTGATAAACAAATAACTCTATAATACTTTGAAGAATTTTAATACTTATCTTATTTTTTTCTATTTTGCTTTTAATAAATGCTTCAGTAATTAAAATACTTTCATTACATGGATTTAGAATTGTTTGGTATATTGTGATAATGAATACAACTTGTTTTTTGGAGGCATCCTTTTTTGGTCAGACTTTTTTAAGAATGCATGCTATCATACTTTGGTTTCTTCCCTAGGATAAACATAAAGATTTTCGAAGTACTCCCAGATTTTTTATGATTTTTCCAAGCTGTAATTTTGATAGAAGTTGCATTTGTATTGATTGTATTTAGGGAATTTTTGCCAAAGACTGAAAACATGGCATTCCAGATTTTCAAAGTCATGATCTCTTGAAGTGATTTATGTTGTTTTACAAGTTATTAAATAAATAATATTGTTAATAAATTTATTTATTTTATTAATAACTACAATAATTATTACTTGTTAAATATACTTTTCATAATATGTCTTCCAACATTTTCTTGTTAAACCTTCAAAGAACTCTGAATATTCTTGCTGAAAATATTCTCTGTATACTAACGAAAATCTTCAGGATCTGTGTATATTTTTTCAAAAAGACTTCTTTCGCAATACTCTTGACTGCATGCTATTATAGAATTCAAAATGTTATTGAAGTTCTTCAAAGATTAAAATTAAATCTTATCTTGATAAAATTTTATTCAGTAATTAAATATTGACTCGTGTGAATTTTATTTTCTAAATATGTAATCTATCCTTGATGGCTTTTTGATATTCTAATAATTAATCAATTTTTATAAAGACTTTCAATTATTATATTAGAAACTAAATATTTAAATTGGGATTTATTTAAATAGTTATATATTTTTTAATATACCTAAAAATTTTTCTGGCAATCTCCTAGTAGATGAAAATTCTAGAATATAACTAGAAAAACTAATTAATTTTGGGATAGCTCTGTTTTTGTTTCAGCTTGAGATATTAATATTCATTCTTTAGCTTGACCCAGGATACCGAGAGTACTCTTGGATTTTTTGGAGGGTTTCAAAGTACCCTTTTCATCAGAGCTTGAATCTGAAATCATTTATTTAAGCATGTTATATATATATTTTTTTATTTGACATTAATAAAAAAGAAAGGACTTTAGAGACCTTATATAATATAAATCCCAAGAAGTTATATCATATTATAATCATATACAATCTTTGTCACCTTTTAAAAAATATTTTCATAGCTTTAAAAATTAAATAATATTGACAAAATTATGACAACTTATAAATTAAATAGCATTTTATTGATCAATTTTATTTTAATATATATATTATTACTTTAAATATTTTTGAAATTTTTTAAAATAAAAAATCTTTGAATGTTTTTATTATTAAAATTAATGAAATTATTTTTGTTAACAAATTTCAAAAATTTTGAAAGTTTTTCAAAGAATTTTTCAAAAATTTCCTAATGAAGCTGAAAAGATAAAAGAAATGTAACACAGATACATATCAAAATTGATGATAAGGTTAGAAGAGCAAGGCTCAAGTGACAGACCACCCAATTAGAGATTATGTCACTTAACAGAAATATACTAAAGCTTGTTTATAAAGATTAGATATCTAATTGTAATAGTAGTAAAATAGTATAGAGTTAATATAGAAATAAGTAGATCTGCAAATAGTGCAATTGTCAACCATAACCAAGTTTCATGAACAAAGGAAAAACTTATACAAGTTTAATTAATGTGTTATATGCAATACTACAAAAGAAGATCAAACTCATATATATACATGTAGAGAAAACAATTTTGACTTAAATAAGTATATACTAGAGTCAATAACATACTATTTTCAAAGTAGAGAGAAACAAAGCAAGTTTTGGTTCAAGAATAGACAAAGAAGATCAAGTATAAAAAAATTATTCTCTTGATTAGAATGTTTGCTAGGAGCCTGGTTCCTAACAACATTATAAGTTTAGTTTGCAATTGGATAAAAATCTTCAAGAAAAAAGTTAAATTAACTCTCATTGATACATTGAAGGGATTTAAGAAACTGCAAGAGTGATCTGAAAACAGAGATGCAAAGTAGTAAGCAAATAGAAAACCTTCTAAAGAATCTTAAAGATAGAGAAGAGAACAAAGGGTAAGTGGAATCAGAATGCTCCAAAAAATTGTATTGGGAAATAAACAAATACAATCAGATTGGATTGGAAGAAACAAAAAACTTTCAATTTCCTTTTCATATCAAAATACAAGGAAAATATTGCTAACTCAGTATAGGAAAGTTAGTTCTCTGCAAGGAAGGCAACAGGTCATGGAGATTCTTTGGAGATCTGAACTGGGAGGTATCTTTTTCTAATAATTTTAACATATATACTAATATAGTTTGAATTTTAGTTAACTTTGAAATGAATAGTGCACATGTAATATTTGAGTAAATGTTAATAAAAGACCAACTGGAGGCTGAGTCAGCTTAATAAAAAAAAATTATCAATGCATTTACATATAAAATGTAATCACTAGGCATATATATTAATAAAGGTCAAAACTAAAATTTATACTTTATGATATTGAAAATTGGAAATAATTTATAGTTAACTCTTTCAGGATACCTTCTTATTTGTCTCTTGCTATATAAATGGTAATTGCTTATTTACTTGAATCAGATTTGATTAGGCATTCCTTTAATTCTTACAAAATTTAATCCGTTTATGTTTTTTTAAATAGATTATAATATGCAATCATTAAAATATCTATATAACCAAAAATTATTTTACAAGGGGAGGGTGGATTGGTTCGTAAAATACAGTATATCTGATCCGTTAATGAAGATTGTAAACATCGTGATCATAGTAAAAACAACAATAATAAGCATGAATATACGGTATGTTATGTAATAATGTATTATTTTAGAAATGTTCTCCTGAGTAAAATTTTGAGAATAAACATAAAGTAATATAGTAAGTATAATATTTAATTATTACGTAAAATATGCACAAAGCTATATGAGACATGGATTTTGCTCATTCATTTATCAGCTATTTGCCACCTCCCTTGTTCTATTTTCAAAACGTTTCTGCCTCTAGTTTAAATTTTGAGAATCAATGAGGCTATTTAGTGAAGTTATAATAATCAAAATACTTAGTATGCATTGTAAGCAAAGATTTTTTTTTTTTCTTTTTTTTTTTTTTTACCAAAAATAAAAGTATGGGCGGTGTTTCCGTAAAATTTTCGTACTATAATAATTCATATTCCTTAAATAAAATTTCGGATCTTATTTCCGGCATATAGAAAATAAACAGGAAATCGAAGTCCGAAAATAAAACGAAGCTTGATCACGTGTTACATTTTCTGATGACCCGGAAATTTCACTCGAATATAGTGCTCACCAATTTTAGAGATTGACAATTATACATCATGTAACACAAATTACCTAATCGTTACTATATAAGCGCTTGTTTATTCTGTTTACTTCGTTTAGGCCATTGTTATTTTGCTAGATGCTAATAGTATATGCTAGGGAGGAGAAATAATGGGAGGGAAAATGCGTAATATTCTATATCTTCTCTCGTTCATACATTTCCCAATGATCTTCACATACATTCGACCATTGGTTGAAATATATTTCACTCGCTCCGATATAGAATATTACGCATTTTCCCTCCCATTATTTCTCCTCCCTAGCATATACTATTAGCATCTAGCAAAATAACAACGGCCTAAACGGAGTAAACAGAATAAACAAGCGCTTATATATTAATGATTAGGTAAGTTGTCTGCTATTAATAAAATGGCTGTACTACATGATATTCCACATCTTTGCTCGTTCATAACATTTCCCAATGATCTTCACATACGTTCGACCATTGGTTGAAATCTCTGCCTGCATTGTATACGTTATACTGTGACAATATTATGTCGATCTGAATATTAAATATAGTACAATAGATCGTTCTATTCAAACAGGAGATTAATAAAATTAGCAAATTTTAGTTAATCGATAAATGTTTATTGTTCTCAATATAAATTCATAAGCAGATTTTACATAAAAACAATTTCTTTTGGCAGTTTTTATTAAGTTTAGGGAGTTGAAAAAACTTTATATGCTAACAGCCTTTTTCTAAATCAGCAAAACGCAATTTTTTGATTTATAAAAATTCATCTCTGATTTAAATTTCATTTTCGCAATCCATTATAACGTAATACATCATGCTCATGAACATTGATCACTGATTTTTTTCATTGTGAGACGAACTTTGATTTCAACGCCGTGCTTATTTAACAATATACGTAAAATACAATAGGCTTTTAATTGCCATTTCGATTCACATGCGCAGCAAATAAAAATCTCAGAGTAAAAATAAAGAAAATATAGAAAGTCTCTCTTTAAACCAAAGAAAATAAAAAACAAAATATTTACAATTATTTTTAAGTTTAATTTCCATCTTTGGGGATCGGAAATTTATCTACAAGCCTGTTGTCTTTTACAACTCCGACAAACGCTCTTCTGGATCTACGTTTACTATAAGTCGGAGTGGGAGTGGTGATAGGATCACATTGGACGTTAAAAATACCGGTAGGAGTACAATCAAGATTGAGATAACTGTCCGGGAGTTTCGCGAAAAAAGGTGCAACTCCATCATTTACAAAATCAAAGTTTATTTTATCATTAAGATTATGTGTTATTTGTCCACAAGAATCCAAAATAACAATAGAATAATGGTGTTTTTCTGGGAAAGAGAATCCACCATTTAGATATCCGTAAACAAAAGTACAACCAAAATCATCTTGGCCGAAACTCATAATTCCGGTGATATCCCTCGAAAATATCGCGTGAGCAAAAGACGATTGACAAACATTGTTGCACTTTCCGTTACCACGTTTGAGCAAGAGATTGTTCGTTTCGCTCATAGCTATTGCTGAGGCGGCCGATAATTCGATAACCGCAAAGAGGAAGAAGAAAAAAGAAAAAGTCGCGATTTTTTTATTGTTCATTGTTACAATTTTTTAATTTTTCGAACTATTGTTTTAGAGGCAGATAGTTGTGAGTAAAGAAAAGAGAAATTTCATTCTATTTATAATTGAAGATTTTTCCTCGCTTTCGGACTAAAATTTTTTCATTCCGTTGTTCATTATTCGCAAGTTAATCATCTGATATGCAGTATTATCGCCATCATGCATATTGTTCCACTGAAAATAATCAAGAAAAATTACTGAACACGAAGTTATAATCGGAGACAGTTAAAAAATGATTCGTTGATTGAGGATTATATTGTGAGATGGTTTGAAATTTTTGCATACAGTTAAAGAACAGCTTCTTAATTTAAAATCAGTCAACTTAATATTACCGCAAACAGTTGTATTGGTTTAAATGTTGATTTTTTTATGGATTAATTTCGCCTTTATAATTTTTTAAAATACAATTTACAAATAGGTTTGATATTTTATTGTTAAAATTTTTTTAAAAAATTCTCACGAATTACAAAACATTGCTGCGATGAAAATTCAAACTGCATACTAAAAAAAATTGAATTTGAATGATCTATTTTATTTTATAAGTTCTTTTTACATAGTCTCAGTTTTCTTAAATTTTTACATTATGTTGTCATTGTCAATGAGATATCTAAATAAAGATACGATATGCAATATAAGGTAAGAAAAGATGAATACATAAAATCTTGTTACCGTAAACAAGTCGGAGGCAAAATCAAGTATGTCCGGCAATATGTTCGTCACTGTGACTATATGCGTGTGTACGTACGGTAACAGGGTACTACGCAAAATCGAATGATCAAAAATAAATCCGGAACTAATTTTTTGGTTTTCCGACATTTTAAAGTCTTTTTATAAAATATTGATGGAATAAAAGCGTTGCTGTCCTTTTACTCTACGTAAATTGCCTTTAAGCAAAGCTATATTTTCGTTAAGAATAAGAATTCACAATGAAAATCTTTCGTTCTCATCACGACTTTACACTATTGTGTTTATTTCTAATTTATCTTACCATTCTCACCATAAATACGAGATCACAAAGTTATAAGAACTTTACCTACACTGAGAAACCACAAAAGCACTTCCCTATTTCAGAGGTAACGGACCTTACAACCTACGATGATGGAACAGTGCTTGCCCGCATTGCGCGACAATATCCGGGGAATTTTTGTGTAGAACAAATATTATCACTGAGAGTTATCCATTTAGATGGGACAATCACTGAAATTAATATTGATCTAAACCTAGATCGTGTGAATTATTGCATGTTTAGTAGTAATCTTACTGGAAACCTTATGAATCCTATTAGCATAACTCCTTTACAGAATGAATTCATCCTAGTAAGTTATATAAACACCACAAATTCTTCTGATTACACGACCTACGAGGAATGGGGAATCGTCATTGATTGGTCAGGAAATACCTATAAGTACTTATTTTTATTACAATATTGCGAAAGTCTTGACTTTATATTTTATTAGTAATCACAAATTCGTTGCCATTTTTTCTAGTCATTCATATTTTGGCTCATCTTATGTAATCGATGGAAATTGGTCTCCAGAATCTTCAATAACTCCAAACGTAAATAAGAATGGTTTTCTTAGATTAGCAGCTATAAGTGACAACGATACCGACGTTGAATGTCAGGAATATCTTGTGTAACTTTATTTATTTGTTGATGTTCGCCGCTTTTTAATTTCAGTAATTTTTTTTTATAATTAAATTTTATTATAAACTTATACGTAGCGACAATCACGGACAACTATCAATGATATTCAACGACACCATCCCATTATATAATTTTACGAGCCTAACAATTACAGTAATTGCCACTATTGATGAAGGTTATGCAATAATATACGCCAACAGCAGTTACAATCCTACCAATGCTCTTTTATCGAGTGACGGGATGTATGCTATCTTTCTACCCCCAAATCAAAAATATATTGGCAATCCATACATTCTATACCAAACATCACTGAATGTAACAATGGATTATATTTTTTGTGGCTTAGTATCTGCCGGCATCGGTCAAGTGTGTACATTGAGCATGAGTCAAACAACAAAGAAAAATGGTACAGAATTATATTACCAGAATGTGTTCTTCTTGTCATCGGGAGCGGTAACAAATGTTTATCCGGGAGTGAACAATAGTAATGTTTACGGTTGGACTATAAGCACGATGCCCTTTGGTGGATACACATTTAGTGCTTCACCTTATAATAGTACAACCAATAGTAATTACTTAACTCTCTACGCGTATGGAGATAATGAAACTCAGATAGGCAGTATTGGACCGACTCCTATAAATCCATATAGTGCGATGTGCATTACTAGTAACAATACGTTATTATTTGCTGCTAACACTAGTAATGAGAGAAATTCTTGGACTCTATATAATTATCGATTGCCAATAGTTCATCCTGTCTTTAGTAAGTAATTGCTAGCTTCTGTTGGCCTTCTTGTGCAGTATACTACGCTAATTTTATTATCATTTATTACAGATGGTTATTACAGCAATCTCGAGATAAATTACACTGTCCCAGAAATTAATGGTACCGTCGAACCATTTAATGCGACAACGATTAGCATCACTTTCAATGTTCCCGTCGAATTTACAAATGCAAATATTTCGATATACCATTCTAGTACTGGCAATCTTCGGCAAATAGTTTCTGGGACAAATAGTGATATTTGCAGTATTAGTTCGGATTCTCTAACAATTACTGTTAAGGTGATTAGCAGTGTATTTAATCAGCCTGGAGAACAATATTACATTAAAATGGACAATAATTTTGTAAAGAGTAAAGATTTAAATGAGCCTTTAAAAGGGATCGAAAGTCATATTTGGATTCCTACAGCAAATAGTAAATATCCTCTTGATATAATTTTCATTTACCCTATGATAAATAACAACTTAAACATATATATTGACATTTAATATAGTTATCCCCGACGAAGAAAAATTTTCGGGTAACGTGCTATTACCATGCATCGTAAATACGTATTTTATTTTTAAAAAATTTACGTTTCCACTATTACAGATGGGACGAGTGGTACACTTTATCTTACTATAAATGCCACGGCAGCGTTTTTAAATCTCACCGGATCAGAGAAATCGGAATATATCTCTGAATTACTAATAGAGCTTACATATATGGTGCCAGTTCGACAAAACCGATTAAGTTCAAATGGGAATTATCAGCATATTAATGCGGGAACTCCTTTCGAACAAATATTTATTGCTGTATATGTGAATAAGCCGAATAATAACACCGAAAGAAGTGTCCCCGGGGTGTTCTCCGATTTAAACACTATGATTTCAAAAAAGCAAATCACCAGTATCTCTACCGGTTCTAAAACAAATGATCTGGATCCGAATTTCGGTTTTAATGAACAATGTAAGTATTTATTATAATAGTTGCATACGTATTTGATAAATTAATATTTAATTCCATATTATAGCGAATTTGTGGAATGAATATAAGATGCAGATAATCGGCGTATTGATAGCTTTTTCACTGTGTGTTTTGCTCTTCTTGCTGGCGCGAAGCAAAAAACCGGAGGTGAGCTTCCAATCTAATGAGCTTACTTTAATATTAAAATTAAAGTATTGTTGTACTTTTGTTAAAAAATGTAAAAATATTAGGGGAGAAATTTGTTGATCTTTCAGCTTGGTTTGATCATTCTTAATACTTCGCTTATGATCATATTCCTCACCGACCATGGGCACGACATACCATCATTATTTACACCAAGGTATGCTCTCTGAGTAGCTTACCCACCTTACAGTATTATAAAATAATCTAAAATATTTCTCACGCTTATTTTAATTTATTACGCAATATTTATGTAAAAAAAAAAAAAATCTCCGAATACAATAGTTTAATCTTCTTTGTGATTCCTATATTCGTCAATGCCATCTTAGCTTTTTATATTGTTTCCAAGGAAAATAATAAAATACATGATAATAAGTGGTTCGAAAAAAATGGTAAAATAGCAGCCATATTTACTATTGTCGCGGCAGCTGACGTTCAGGCTCTGGAAGTTTTAAACTCGAATTTGGGAGGGCTCGACATTTTCAATGCTCCATTCTCTGGTGATGCGTCTTACAAGATCTTCATAGGATCGTGTGTTGATATTATTATTAGGAATATTCCTCAGTTTATTATTCAGGTAATTATTCATCATATCCTCTCTTATTGAATAATCGATTTCTGATTTAAATATCACATTAATATCAAACAGATTATATATTATAAGTCTATCGTGACCTACAACATTGTTCCACTTCTCTTGCTGGCCACGACATTCCTTACACTTCTTGTAAACATTATTGGTCGTCTGTATGAATCAAGACATCGTTTGCGCCCTCAATATTCTCCTCCATCGGAGGAAGCCGTTTCTAATCAATCAACCCATAAGTCGAATGAAGGAAAGAAAAATATCGATGACCCTGAAGAATCAAAGAATACGGAAGAATTAAAAATTGAAAATTAAAAAAAAATATTCACTTGTCTGTTGTATATTCAATTTTACATTTTATTGATAACATTAAAATTTTTATTTTATATTTGTATTTATAACATTTTATATGGGTAAATTTTGTAAAAATATTGATAAAATAGGCTCTTACATATTTTATTGTAAAAATCTGAACTATAGCTAGGAAATGTAAACTATTGTTAAGTCCAAAGGTTTATACTGTACATAGTCAAACCGTAAGTTTGCCATTTTAGATGTGCATCAATCGAAACCAATGTCTCTCTATTCTTAAACAAGACATCTTTATTGTACGTATAAAGTAGATTATACGCAGAGTACGTACGTACTCAATCATATTATAACCAATAGGCAAATACGTACGTAAATCTCTTTGAATTTTTATAAACGTTTCGTTATTTTTTGAGGGGCTGTGTATAAGTAAGAAAGTTATTTCTTTCAAGGTAACTTCAATTTCAATCTTTGTTCGGCGTTAAATACGTATATGGTTTGCTCACGCGTACAAAAATTGAGGGTTTATCGTTTCCAAAGCCCGATGAAGATTTTGAAGTGTAGTTAATACTTACAGTCAGTTGGCACATCCATTTAAAATTAGACCTTCGCTCGATTATGCGTACGTATTAGGGGTATCGCATTTATTATTTACATTATCCCGATGTGTATAAAGATCAAAGGATATTAAAACCGTCAATAGTATCAGTCTTAATATATGACTTCGCCCTAGATTTACCGGAAATCTACCGTATTGTGATTATCAACTAAAAACCAAACATTCGATTGTAATTTTAGCGCAATGACAAAAATTGTTATGTAAAATGTTACTCTATATTAAAATTTGATGTATTGGTCAATTATTAGGTATAATAGGCAAATGCACATAATAATACTGCTTAAGAACTTTTTTTGAAAAAAAAAACTTTAGAAGAAAAGCATGCATATTTATGGATTAAATCCATCCATATTGCTAATTGCATTCATTGTAAGAACCATATGATTAAGTAATAGAGAAAATTGGAAAATTAAGAGTACGTAGTTACGTAGTACGTAAATGTGAATTACAGAACGGGAAATACTAAAGAATATGATGTGAAAATTAGAAAAATATTGAAGAAAAAACTAGTTTATAAAATTGGATAAAAATAACAAAAGTAAAAAAAAAATAAAAATAAAAATTGTGATGTGTTTAATAAAGAAACTTCTCTACTAACCCTGACAACCCGGGACTACGCCTAGCCTCCGAACCCTACACCAGTGACATGGCAAGGAACCCATGCATAGATGGATTCTTGTTCACCCAATATAGTAATAGACTAGGAATAATAATGTACCGATTACTTTTTCTTTATTTTTTTTTTCTTTGTGTTATTATGGGTATTATGTAAATAGTCAATATAATAATATTATTTATGTAATATAGATTCATTAAGTTTTTTATTGTTTACTAATTATTAGAAACATAGATAGTATAAAAGGATGTCCTTTTGGATCCGAATAAAATTATTTTGAAAAATATATATAGTAAATTATTAAAACCAATGTTTTGATAGATGCAGATCCTTAAATTTTTAGAAAATTTCCTTTAATAGTAATTTTCTAAAAGAAAAACCTACTCACAAGAAACAACCCCAAGGAGAGATAGCAATAGCAATAACTCTCCTTTACAAAATATATAATTGACTTCTGATAACAGCAAAAGGATGGACACTGCTAGTTAGCAGCAATATTCTTATAGTTTTTATTTGTTTTAGGAAGAAGAGAAAGCAAAAACAAAATGATTCACAATAGGATTATTGAGACTCAATATCAACTTTGCAAAGCTCTTAGCCAGGCCAGTACAGGTTAATACCTTTCTAGGCACTGAAAGAGATTTCAAAAGCAATAATTCAAACTGATAAATTAGTTCAAATTTGAGATTAAAAAAATCAAGAAGAATATTTAGTTCTCTTGAGTTAAACTGTAAAGATCTGTAATAAACAATCACAACAACTAATCTATCAGCTTATGTCATGCAAACATAAATACATAAAAGTGAATAGATTCTAAAAATGACAAGATAACAACTCACAATACATCAATATACTTAAAATTAATAACATTTGCCAATCCAACTTATCACAAGCAGAAAACAAGTAATATACATATGGATAAACAAGACTGATACACAAGATCAAAACATATGAATAAACAACATATTGGAAAGATTATTTGATTACATAATCCAATATTATTCCTTATTTATAGATCATCCTGCAGAAAAACAACAAAATATAAAAACAATCCAATACATATAATAGTTTATTTATCTTATATAACAACATGACTCAAAAAGAGCAAAACATTATCAGAATTCTAAAAAGACATAAACAAGAAATCCTAAGATTATTAAGAAATGTTGTTACCAGTTATGATCCCAACAAGAACTATGGGAGACAAAAAATTTCAATATAAGCTAAAGCACAAAACAGGAGATCAATCACATATTCCAGTAGAAACAATTTATGTAACCTCAATATTAGACAACATTATTGCAAATCTATTAAATTTAAGTCCTTTAACTTGACAAAAGAACATATGTTAAGATAATATATTATCACTTTGTATAAAAAGAAACAAGGTAAGAGACAAAATCTAGAAGCTCTTATGTTTGAAAAAAAGGTATGTAACATATTAATAAACAAAATAGAAAATTCTATCTCAAGTTACAGTATAAAAAAATCACAAAAATAGATATGTTCCAGTGGATATTTAGTCAACTTTTACAGAAACTGAAGAAATTAACCCAATTAAAGAAGCGGAAATAGAAGATGGGATCACAATAGAGCAGATAGAAGCAAAATAGTTAAATAGATGGTTCAAGAAACCTGTATTACAGAAAATATCTCTTATAATACATGAAATAGAATATAAAGTTCTATAGTTAATCTCTACTTTATTAAACAAATATGTACAATTAAATTGGAATTGCTTCAAGCTACACTACTAGAAGATAATAAAGAAGAAGAATTCAAATATCTTAAGGAAATATTAAGTATATTCAAGAAAATGAATTACTTTGAGACCGAATTTATCAATAGCAACTATTGGATACTTTTGATATTGATGAAGAGAAGAATACAGCATAATATTTAGAATCAATTAATAAAAAAAAAAGAAAAACGTCTCTATCAAGAGAATAGATCATGATAGGAATACACATCTAGTCTTTCAAAGATATGTTCTAAATGAAAGATTTTTTTATCCTTTGTTCTTATACTTCAATATACTGCGAGTGGAACCCTTCTTTGGTGATAGAACCCAGGATCATATTACTTGATTGACTTCTTTTGAAAAAGCTATAATGATTAATCAATAAAAAGACAAAAAACTGATCTGAATGCTTAATGCCCACCTCTAGGATAAAGCTAAGGAATGATGGATAATATATTTTGAGGATAATAACACTGATGCTAATGCCATGAAATAGAAGGCATCTTTAAAGAATTCAAACAGCAGTTTTGTACCTAGTAATAGATTAATAAATGAATACGTTATCTTGAAAACATAGGCAAAGACCAACTAAATCTGTGACTACTTACTATGCCACTTTCAAAAAACTTCTCAAAAGGATCAATATTGAAGGTGACATAAATCTTAACTAACAACTCTGCTACTACATCAGGAGATTGCTATTACACTTGATTTCAATTGGTTCCATAAACAATCCTGATAATGTAAATACTGCACACAAACTTGCAATGACTTATCAAAATGGTCAGGATATAAACAATGATAAAGAACTACACAATCTTACTCCAATTTCAAGGAATTTCAAAATGGCTTTTTTGAAATCTGAAGATCCCATAGATACTCTTACCAAAAAGTTTGAAAAACTCCAATTGAACTTGGCTAAAAAATTGGAACTTCTTTCTACTTAAGTGAGAAAACAAGGCCATTATACAAAGCAACCTATCTTCAACCCTATGAATAGGTCTAACTCTACCCAACTTGTATATTTCAGGTGCAATAAACCAGAACATCTGGTTAGGGAATATATGTCTGAAAAGGTTCAAGCAAACTCCTCCAGGTCCAGGAAACCTTTGGACTATCTCAACATTGAAGAATCTGAGAAGGAGTTCAATGGATCTTATGGTGAGGAGAAAGTCTACATTGGTTAGCACAATCAACCCTATATCACTAATAGGAGGGAGGTCAAGCAAAAGTAAAAACAATTGATTCAAACAAGGAATTAAACCTATGCATCAGGAAAGTCTCTAGGATCCCACCAAAGTAAATTCATGACTCTAAAACTGAAGTAATTGCAACCCCTCTACTGCCAAATCCAAAAGGCCTAAAACTAAAGTCTAACTATCTTTTGTGAATCAACTGCCCAACTATGACATCTTTGAGAATATTTTAAACCTCCATACTAAGATTACTTTGGGACAAATGTAATATCCCAATCAGTGCAAAAATTTGGTAAAAATTCTCAAGTGATCTAAGGTACCTATGAAAATCAATTATCTTATTTCTGATGATCCAAGAAAAACTACAACTGTCAGGTACTATATTCACATCAAAAGAAATCCTGTAATAACCATTCTTGACTCTGATGCTGCTGTCAGTATCATTACTGAAAAACTTATAAAGAAACTTGAATTGGAAATTGATATCAAGTCTAAAACCAGTGTAATTACTGCCAATGGTATACAAGCCAGGGACCTTGAACAAATTATTTCTTTGAAAATATTATTCTGAATTTGATTGTACCAGTGACCTTGCAAGTAATTGAGTCACGTAAGAAGACTCTCCTTCTGGAAACTGATTGGTTGAATTACATGAAGGCAAATTGAAATTTTGAGGACCATACTCTTCAAATTACTTATAAGGATAAAATAATTGCCATAGAAACTATCCACTATATTAATACTTCCCCACACCACTCACAAGGTAACAATTACTATAAGAATAATGAAGATGAACTTTTGGATAAAATTTAATATGAATCTGAAAGTGATCTTAAGGAACATAAGGTCTACATATCTGATCTTGTTCTTGAATCTGAGGATAACAACCCTGTCATTTTTCTCTCTAACTGTTCTGAACCTGAGGAACCCTTTCCTAAACCATTTATTGAAATCTTGACCAAGAAACAACAAGCTGAGTTCCAACAAATTCTATCTAATCATAAGAATATCTTTGTTAATCAGATCTCCAAGAAAGGTCAAACAAGTAATCTAGGAAGGACTACAGTGGTTATCTATAGCATTAATACTAGGAATACTATTCCAATCAAATAGCAACCATATAAAGCCTCACCTGACCAACAGGAATTCATCAAAAAGGAAATCGAGAAAATACTACAGTGAGGAATCATCAGTCCTACTACCAGCTCCTGGTCTTCTCCTATTGTTATAGTGCCCCCAAAAATTAATAAGCACCACTTCTGTGTTGACTATAGGAAACTCAATGCAGTTATTGAAAAGGATGTTTACTCTATGCCGATTGTTGATGATCTTTTGGAAATCTTCAATAGTGCTCACTGATTCATCTACCTTGATCTAGCAAATGAATATTGGCAAGTGGCAATGAATGATAGGGACAAACACAAAACAGCATTCACAACAAAATATAACCTATATAAATTCAATGTTATACATTTTGATCTTTGCAATGCTCCTGCAACTT
>CAJVPT010000502.1:0-29106 GCA_910592055.1 Acaulospora colombiana
ATATAAATATAAATTTTCATTTCATTTTATTTATTGGTTATTAAATTATGAATAAAAATTGCAAAGCAATATTAGTCTAAAGACTTTTGCGATATACTATATAATATAAATATATATATATTCTTATAAATAAATATAAATATAATAACAACTAATAAAAAGACCGGATCTCTATAAGCAAATAAAATATATTATGTATAGTCAGAAAGAGAAAACAATAAAACACTTGTTAGAATGCCCAACTTACAAGACTCGGTGAAATGAGTCATAACAAAAAAGAATAGAAGAAGTCTTGAGAGGATTCAGAAAGCTCTTTAAAAAAAAGAAAACTAAATCGAAAGAGAAAGAATTAAACTTAACAATTGATGATAGAATAGAAGTAAGAGAAATCCAAAACAGATAGCTAAACTGATATAAAGGATATCAGAAATCAGTTAAAATACATTCAGTTTCTATATGGAACTAATAGAGAAAGAATTAGTTATCAAAATAATGGATTTGATGTATTATAGCAAAATAATAAAAAAGAAATCAAAAAATAAATAATAAAAAAAAATATGGAATGCAAAATGTGAAAAGGTAATTGAATGGAAATAGAAATCAGGAATTTGCAAATATATCAAGATAAAAAGACCATCATATTTACAAGGCAAGAAAAGAAAGAGTAAAAGTATAAAAAATCGATTCAATAAGAAGCCAATATATAAGAAAAAGAGAATCAAAGATAAAAAGTTGAAAGAAATTTTGTTAAATAATGTAAAATATAATATAAAGTGATTGGGTTTTGATTTCTATCAAAGCTCAAAAGAGTGATTTGCAGTAATAACCTGCAGGCAAGAATATTAGAAGTTGAAAAGGTTTTTACCTAAATCTCTAATGAACGAATAAATCACTCCCGAAGTTGCACTTAAAGAGGTAATATAATCAAAATAAGTAAGTTAGTTAGAGAATTAGCTTTATTATTTTATTTAATATATATAGCCTACAATTGTTTAATGAAGTACATATAACTAACCTGATAAAGGGTTAAAAATATATATATATAGTAACAACTTATATAAAATTTCTATTGATCTTTTAATAATACACAAAAAACATATTTGCAAGAAGTTTTATACTTCCTTGCTAATAAGTTTTTATACTTTCATTAAAAAAACTTGAAGCTTGTCTTCAAATATCTCTACTATTCTTTCTTACTTGTTTATAAACTTTTTTAAATAAAAACTTAAGTCTTAAAAAATCTAAATAAACTCAAGTATATACTTCTTCTATTAAGGACAAGAAGATTTTAGGAAATAAAAGAACTAACAAGTGAAGTATCATCTTATAGAGCTAAAAGAGACAATAAATAAAGATTTTGTTGATAGGAAAAGACTTATTATTTACCTTCTTATATACTATCTTATACTTTTTAAAATATTTACTGCTTTTTACAGTTTGAAGAATTTTACCTACCTTATACTAGTCGAAATTATATTATTTGGTTATGGAATTATTGTTAAATTTGAAAAAATTTAATAATAAAAAAATTGATTAATTTTTTATAATTGTTATTACTTGGCATTAAAAATATTGACAAAAAATTGGCAAAAAAATTTCAGCATACTGTAATAAAAAAAATTTGATATAAAATCAGACAATATTGTGACAAAAAAAATTTTTGTATACTGCAGCAAAAAAAAAAATTTTATATATTGTAGTAGAAAATTTGACAAAAAATTGATACTGCAGCAAAAAATTTGACAAAAAAACTATTGTAGCAAAAAATTTAACAACAAATTTTATAAAATTTATTAAAAAATTACAAAATCAATTGACTAAATTATTCATTATTTTCCTTTTCCTCCTTCTTTTTTTTCTCTTTTACTTGCTTTTTTTTTTTCTTTAAAGATTTCAACTTGACTCTTTTAAAACTCCCCAATTGATTTTATATTGTCAAATGGTTTCAAAAAAAATTTTTTTTTCTTCTAACCTAACTGCCTTCCTAATTTTATCCATTTATACACTTTCTTTAATTTGTTCCTTACTCTTTAAATATATAAATAATTCCTTATATTCAATAATTTTTCATCTTTTGGATTTAACTGTCAATTATTTACCTTTTCCTATTTTTTTTTTTTTGTTTATATTCTAAAATTTCTTTCAAACTATATGCTCAATTCAGCAAGCCTTCTGGTAATATCATATTATAAAAATATGAATTTTTATAATATTATTTACAAGTTGACTAAAACACTTGAATTGATTTTGAATGTTTATTCAAATGTTTCAATAAAATTCTTTAACTATAAGTAATTATAATTAATATGATAATTATTGACATAAAATATTTTACAAAAATACTTTTTTTTTTTAAACCCATAATAAGGCCAGTATTGTATATTTATTAATTATTCAGAAAACCAATTGAGATACATAAAACAATTTCATTATGGCTAAACTAAAAATCATATTGACACACTCATCAATGGCTTTCAATTCTCAAAAGAGCTTCAACCTCTAAGCACAATCTTAAAGACAATATTTTGCTTTGAACTAAGTTTTGAATGAAGACTCTTCTAACTTACCCATCATTATTAGCAAGTTGTCATTGCTTATTATTTTCCAATGAACTGAATTTGAGAAACTACAAAAGAGGAAAGGAAAAAATAAAAGGAAAGAAGAATATCTAAAAATGTGCAAATGTACTATATGAAAATTAAAAAAGAAAAAAAAATTTAAAATTGCTTCATGTCTTCCAAAAGACCTCTGCTAGAAACCTCTTCTTATTAGGAATCAATACTTCTGGGATATCCTTCTTCTTTCTGACTATCTGAGGAACTTATTCATCTGTACTCTTAATTATTTTCTTGTAATTATCTGAGGTACTTATCATCTACTCAGATCTGTATCTTGTTCAACGCTTCCTTTCTTTTGGTCTTGATTTTATATTTACCTGTACAAAACTAAATGGCTAATGGTAGACTCTAGATTCTTATATAGCTTTTTAGTCTTGTTGTATAACTCCCGATATTTTCCAACAGCCATGCCTAGTTGAAGGAATTTTACTAATATATATCTTCCATTATCCAAAAAGTAAGATTCCTCAACAATCTTTTTACCTTGCAATAGTGGGAGGGTCTTGAATAGTATAGGAATCCTCATCAATTATGATATCACTACACAACATCTAGAGAAATGCATTCTCAATTCTAGGGAAGGGCAGTATTTTACATTTCTCTGCTTTTCAGTCTTATAGCCTGACCGGAATAAGGAAATAATCTCTTTCGAGTATTTTGCTTGACCAGGATGATAAGAAGTTGAAGACCTCAGCTTGAATAAATAACTACCTTTTCACCACCTAGGAAATTTAGTGTTCATTCTAATGGCCTTATGATTTCTTTGCTTTAGTTAAACTTCATTTGGAGAAGTGGAGAAGTCCATATCCTTGATTTCTCTTTTTATTACCAATGAGTTATCAGAATACGTGAGATGACCAATAGGCACTTGTTTATATTCAGCTACTAATGTATTTCATATCAACCAATCAGATGCCAGGTGACATTGTGCTACCAAAAATTCAGGATCAAACTGAGATAGACAAAATTCTTCAAAAAAACTGTGAAAACCAGTATACACTTTAAGAAGGTATAAAACAGTATGTAAGAAGGTGAAAAATAAGCCTTCTCCTGTCAACAGAACCTCTATTTCTTATCACTTCTAGCTCTGTAAGGAGACACTTCACTTGTCAGTCCTTTTACTTCCTAGAACCTTCTTGTCTTTAGTAGAAGAAGCTTGTACTTGAGTTTTTTCAGGCCACTAAAGGCTCAAGTTTTTATTCAAAGGAATTTATAAACAAATAAGGGGAGTAGAAGAGATAAATAAAGACAAGCTTCAAGTTGTTTTAATGAAAATAAAGACTTTATTAGCAAGAAAATATAAAACTTCTTATGAATATCTTTTTTGTGTATGGTCAGAGGATCAATGAAAAGAGTAATATTGTTAGTTATTTATTTTGCAAAAATACCTTTTCAAAATGTCAACTATAATAATATATATTTATTTTTCTTTTCATGGAGTTTCCCAGATCAGTCTTACTTTCTTCAGGTAAATGCACTATTATTTTTTTAATTATATCAATTAATTCATTCTGATATTTGATAACTTTTTTGATCTTTATTCAATAAATAACTGTATGTTTTAATTATTTGTGTCCTTTTCTTAATTATTCATTAAAAATTAATACTTGAAGATAGTATAAATGAAAATATTATTAATCTTACTTCATTTAATCAATTATTTATATGTAAGCGATAATTGTTCACTTTTAGTTTTTCAATTTCTGCCTTCTGATATTTTTTTCTTTAATGACAATATAAAGCACCTAACTATCTGTTTATTTACTTTTATGAGGGATTAAAACATGAAACCATAAATTTTATTAATTTGAATATCAACTTTTGTAATATTTTTTTATTCACATCACTCAAAAAAACTTTATCTATCCTCAATTTATATTTGTTGGTAATGGTTTTTATTAAGGCTTTTATTTTTGCTCTTACTTTTTCTGATTTCGACCTATCTTTGATAATCAGTTTTACTGGTTTTGTTTCTTTACTACTTTTACTAGATTGAATTCTTTGATGTAACTTTCAGATTCTAATATATCAACTACTCTAGATTTTATAATAACTATAGAACCAAGTTTAGGTTTCATAGATTTAAGCTGATCAATTTTTTTTTTTAATATTTTATTTCATTTTTTTACTATTCTGATTCTTTGAAAAACTTGTTATTAATATATTTTTTAAGTCTAATTGTTTTACAATTTGATATTTTCTTTTTCTAGTTTTTTAATCCATGCATGTAATTTTTCATTTTTTAAATAAATCATTTAATTAATAAAGATAAATTTTAATAATTTGGCAATAATTTAATTCTAACTTTTTTCAATATCCTTTTTAATTCAAGTTTTGAGTGGCAATTCAACTTCTAGAGTTGATATTTGTGCAACTTTAGATTCCAATATTTCAGGCAATGCAATAGATGGCTTTCTTTTAAGTAATTCAACTGTCATGGTAAGAATTAAAGATTTGGTACCAGGTATTATTGAATAAACTATTATTGTTTCTAATACAATTGATATAAGGGAAGTTTATAATAATAGAGAAGATTGTGAATATTTTAAAGGTGAAGATGGTTGTTCTCTATAAAAAGTATATTCAGTTGATTTTTTATATTTAGACATTTTAGGTAATAGCAAAAAAATATTAAATTAAAGGCATATTGTTTTAATACAATTTGGAACTACATATAATATTATACTATTATATTATATTATAATTCAAAGTTACAGTTCAGTACAAAAGTCTTTATACTGATATTTTTTATTATAATTTAATAAATAATTATTGAATTTGAATAAAACTTTAATATTTTTATTCTAAGAATATCATGATTATATATTTAAAGTTTTATTAATTATTAATCAATAATTTATTATAAAATATTAATTTGAAGTAAAAAAAAAAAATAGACATCATTTTATTGACAAATTTTATATATAAAATTTACATATAAAAAATAGTAAAAAATACAATTTTTACTATGGTAAATTTTTATAAAAAATTATTTATAAAATCAAGAAAATTTTTTTAATTTATAAAAAAACAACAAAAATTTCTTATTAAATACAAATAATTTTTTTACAATTTAATTATTTATTTATTATATAAAATTAATTTTAAAAATTCTTTAAAATTTAAAAAAATTTTGATTTTACTATAATATCTATATAAAATTTTAAAATTGTTAACTATTTGATTTAATTTATAGTTAATAAAAAAAATTTTTATTGATAAAAAAATTATAAAAAATTTATTTAATTAAATTATTTGTTTTTATTTAATAAATCTATTTATCAATAAATTTTTTTTATTTATAATATACAATAGAAAGTTGGATATCATAAAAAATTAATTATTTATTTTCAAATTGAACATTTATAATTTTTTAAAAATATTTAAAAAATTTTTTAAATAATCTTATTTTTATATTTTGAACAATATAAATATAAATTTTTATTTTATTTTATTTATTGGTTATCAAATTATGAATAAAAATTATAAAGCAATATTAGTCCAAAGACATTTGCAATGTATTATAAAAGGATAAAAAAAAACATTAGGACAAATATTCAGAATAAAACCTAAAACTTACAAAATATATTTTGATCAATCAATACAATAACAATTCACATCATCCAAATATTCCTTAAAATAGGACAGAACTTGAATTACAATATTCTGTAAATACTAAGAAAATATAACTTTCAAATTTACTTCAATCCAAAGTTCATAATATATTAGAGAATTAAAAGAATAAATAAAAGAATTAAAGAAATAATCTAAAATTAATATATTACTAATACAGATAGCCATTGAGGAAACACAATCTAATATTTATTAAGCAAATCATTAATTCAATAAAAATATAATTACTATACTAAAAGATCTGTGGGTTGATAGTACAGTGATAGTGCTCCCAGGTCGAAATCATAAGATCCAGAGTTCAAGACCACATGAGAACCAAGTGAAAATTCAGTCACAAGGTGATACAAAGATCTCATCCCTCCATGATGATAATCAAATGCTTTACAAGGCAATAAGAAGAACCCATATACTCATTATGTCTATAGTAAGAATGACAAATCAATACAAGATTCTATATAAGGCTAGCATGAGTAATACAAGGTCTCTACACACAACTGATCTCAAGTACATAATAGGAAAGTGAAGAAGAATCCTACTTACTTATCATAGCCATAACAAGACAAGATACATACAAGGTTCCATGAATATGGCCAAAATAGGTAGTACAAGATTTCAGAAACACAAACAAGATTGCCTCTCAAAAAGAAAAAGAAAGATCCGATTACTTATAAAGCTGACTATAACAGGCCCATAACAAGTCAAAATTCAGCCCGGTGTAATGCTGAAAGCAGCATAACAGGTTTCAATACTCAAGACTACCAATTGAGGGATCTATGTCCTTCATAAGACTGGTACACCAATCAAGTAATCAGACAGTATAAGAAACACAACAAGCCCCCAGAAAAATTTAAAATGTTAATGGAACCAATAGGATTTCATATAATAGACCCCCAACATTGGTGATGCTGAGCATCTTAGGTGAGTTCCTAACATGTTAGCTCTCTCATAAGGGGATAACAACAAAGTTATCTGGTGGACTATGTCCTAGAAAGTGCCATTTCTGAATATTCGAGGTAATAGATGGGATCATTTCATTAGATTGAATGTATTAAGACTCCCCCAATTCCTGAGCTAAGTTAGAATTAAGAAAATTTCTATACTAGACAGTCATATAGTTATTCTATTTTGGTTGGGTGAAATGTAAATAGATATCCATTATACTATTCATCGATCTATAAATTCTAGACATTATGGGTAATTACTCATTCCGATTGTTCTTAGGACACATCTTGACTTTAATAAAGCTTCAGAACTGGCATAGGAATGAGTTAGCCTTTAAAAAAAAAATAATGATAATAATTACTATACTAGAGAAACTAAATATTATAAAAAAGTAAGAAAAAAAAGTACTCTAAAATAATATAAGAATTTCATAAAAAGTCTTTCAATTAAAAGTAAGAAATAAGACCTGCAACTATCTAATATTAAATCAAGATAGACTTTTAGTAAAGATAGACTCATATAGACTTACTAGTAAATTACACTCAAGCAAAACAAATAGGTTATAGGTAGGAAGAAATGTAACAATAGCCTCAACACAATAGTATTCAAGTACTATATTAGAATAAAGGAGTAGTAACAATTAGAAAGATATATTAGATGCACTTTGGACAAAAGAAAAAATACAGTATCAAAATCCTATACATTCCTTGCTAAAAATAATACACAATTCATCTATTGTTAAAGGTCAAATAAATTACACCAAGTTCAAGAATTTTATCTTGATTATATAATTAATAATTGCATTATGACCTAAGCTTATATTAATAATCAATTACTGATTATTATTATACTCCTTGCAAAATGAAATAATATACAAATAATCTATTTGTAACAAAAAGATAAATACTATAAACTGAAATAATAGAAAATTAGCTGATCACAAAGTAATTTATGTATAACGTATTCAAATAACTATAGTGCTTATAATAGCTCAATATATAATAAGATATAAATGTAACTTCTTTCAATAACTTAATAAAATGATGAATATTTTAATGAATATAATAATAGTGAAATTATAAGTAGTTTAGAAAAATTATCTTAAAACTTGCTCAAATCTTTTTACGTCTCTATCTTTATATTTTGTTTTGTATACAATAGAAGGATAACTTATTAATCTGCAGATTATATAAGCTTTTAATTATTGATGATAGACTTTCTAATCAGTTTGCTACATTATAAAAAAGTCATGCATTTTGATTAAAGAAAGTAAAAACAGGCTTGCAAACATGTTTTATTGTAGAATCCCTTCAAACTTTATTGGTAAAGAAATAAAAGACCTTACTGAAACCTATATGTAGATAAAATATTCTATTAAAACAATATTACTAGAAATAAAATAAAAGCAATAGATATAAGTTTTGACTAGATTATAAAGAATAATATAGGAACAAAATACACATTTTAGGATAGATACAACTTTGCACCTTCTCAATAAAAGTATAACTGATAGCTATAATAATAGTATTAAGTACACTGAATAGAGATATTATAGTTAATCTGTATATTTTTTTCTAAATACTAACTTATTCCTATGTCATGATGATGGGGATTTTATTTAGATAAGAAAAAAACCTAGAGACAACTGGAATGAATAATTAATCTATATTGTCTAAGAATTTATAGATCAATAAATAGAATAAAAAGCTAACTATTTATGTCTCACCCAACTAGGATAAGATAATTATATAAATATCTAGTGTAGATTTTCTACTTACAAAAACAAAACTTTGAAATAATAAGGAGATATAATAATTTATATTATATTAAATTTTTCTACTATATCAGGATACTTCCTAGAGTTTAAGTCTATCAAATGACTTATTATCACTTCATAAAGAGGACTAATATATTAAGGATTCACTTGAGTTATTTAGTATTACTAATGTTGATGATTTCTCATATAAATCCTTAACTTTACTAATGCTTGGAAAAATTTTTATAAAAATATATTTGGATCTTGTTCAACTGAACTTGGTGTTATGACTATTAAGAAAGGTAGTTTCAAAGAATGACTAAGTGTATTAAAATATCTCAAAAAGATATCAACTTTTATATTTTATATGGTGTGTTGCTAAAAAAAAAAAAAGAAAAAAAGGTGATATTATCTATCCAATATATCCTGAACTAGCTTCTTTCTTCATATTATTAATATTATAAGAGGTTTCATATCCTATCTATTTTTATTAATTTCAATAACTTATAATAAATTTCAAGTTCTTATGAATACTGAAAAAATGTATTTGATATATGAAATGATCAATAGGAGCTTGTTTATATTATTTACTAATATGAAATTTCTGTTCAATTATAGTGTGAGAAACTTTATACAACTCAAAATTTAGAAATAAATAGAAATAGGCAAAATTTTCCAGAAAAAATCCAGAAGCAATTCTATTAGAGTGATCAAATAACAAAAAAAGTGAAAAAGTCTCTTGTCATAAACAATGTTTTATGTTGTTTTCTATAGTGTAAAATAATGCACATTAGTTCTTCTTCCTTTTAGAACTTTCTTGCTATTGGTAATAAAGGTGTTACATAACTTTTTGATCATTAGAAACCAAGTTTTTGTTTGAAAAGAAGTAATAATAAGAAGAAAGGGATATAGGAATAACTTTTTAAGTTTTATTCAAGTTGGTATAAAGAAAGTCATAAGACTATATTAATAAAGAAGTATAAAACTTCTTGCAAATATCTTTTTTGTATATGATTAGAGAATTATCAGAAAGAGTGTTTTGATTAAAATGCATATAGATAATCAAATTGCAATTATTAATATAATAAAAGTTATAGACTATATTAGATTCAATAAAAAGAAAAAATCAACAAGCAATTATAAACACTTTTAATTATGTCAAAAACAATAAAACCTACATTTAAAACTTTACAAAATAAAAGTATATATAGATATTTACTTTAATAAGGAAGCTAATAAATTAGTCAGGATTGATCCTACTTTATTGGGTATGAAATTCAATTGAAAGATTATTAACATCAAAGGATAATATCAAGGATCTTCACAAATAAATATAGTTTGAAATATATTACAGATAGACATTCCAGGCAAAACTTAGAAAAACAAGTCAATAAGATTATCAGGCTGATTAAGTGGAAATTGTTAAATAGAATATAAAATATATCCTTCAATAAGAACTTTAGAGATATATACTGAAAATACATATTTGATAGTATATACCTTTCAAAATAAATAAATATATAATATCAAACAGAAACCCCTATATAAGAAATTTTAGCTTCAATCTCTAATATAGAGAATTTCTAGAAAGAAAGTGAATGAAAGAGATGAGTTCTCTAAGAGAACCTAGAAAACAATACAGTTCAGGGTGACCCAACTACAATGAGAATATCTTAGCAAGAGGTAACACAAGAAATACGCGCAAAGAATCGAACCTGGACACTAGAAAAGAAATCAATAAAAACAAAGGGAAAACAGTCTTACAAAAAGAAAACAGACCAGAAAAACACACGAACAGTTCCAACAATAAACAACAATCAACTTTGAAAGGTCCAAGTAGCACCGTATCCAGGAAAACAACAACCAACAACTTCATCTGGAGTGAACAAGTAGAAGAAGAAATTTCGACAACATTAACTAGTAAAGGAAGCACATCCGCTTCTGAAAACCTAAAAGAAAGCTCGGCAACACAACCAGAAGACATCAGAACAGGAGTACAAACCATCAAATTAGACGTAGAAATGGACTTGGAAGAAGAAACTGGAGAAAACATCTCTCTAACAGACCAAAACCTTGAAGAAGAATGGTAGACGAGAAAAAGAAATAGAAGAATCAAAACCAACACTTTTGGCAGACCCAGGCCCAGATCCCCATTCAATGGAAGAATCAGATTTGGAAGAGAAAGAGCCAAGACAGGAATAAAAGCAAACGCAATTCCAGGCTGAACAACAAGTCAAAAAGTCATCTTCCTTACTAAGAGCCTCGACTCTCTCGTTGGCCTTATGTCTATCTTTAGTGAAAGAAAAGACGAAAATGAACACATCATAGCCATATTTGGAGATAAACAAGCTGTAGAAGAGGCATGTAACATAATCTTGCCAGACACAAGTAATATGCATCTCGAACACATGGCAACTACATCCTTGATACAAAAAAAGGAAAACAGTATTGTAGTATGGGTCATATCCCTAGAAGTTAAATTCATTAAAGTACGACAAGCCTTTACCAAATATGGTGAGATCACCAATATCACTATGACAACTCAACAAATGTGGCAGACTGCTATAATAACCTACGCAGACAAAGAAAACAAGACTACAGTTATCAATAAATGGAGTGTCCCACTAAGAGCAGACTCAGTCAGAGTTTTCGATGCTCAATGCAACATCAAACAAATGAAAGAAAGAGAAACTATAGTAGCCAAACTAACTAACCTCCCACCAAACACAACAGGCTTCGATCTTTGACATATATGTGAGCAAACCAAGGCCAAAACATGTTACATCCCAAAACACCTTTCATACAAAAGAAAAAGATTTGCGGTAATCAGCTTTGAAAGCGAGGAAACCAGAGAAGCAGTCACTAAAGAAAATTTTCAACTTAGGGAAACCATAGTAGAATGGAAACACATTGAAACCAAACTATACAGTCTCTGCAGCAGCGTGGAACACTTAGTAGCAAACTGCTCACTAAAAGAATGCCATGTACAATGGAAGCAGTACAGATCTGAACAAGCCAAACATTTCGGCAAACTCTATACTAAATACAAACCAGTAAGAACAGGTGCAATTAGAAACCTATCCAAACAAAAACACAATACTACTAAACCAGGATCATATGCAGCAGCACCAGACAAGGTCAACGAACTAGAGACAACCAATCCTTCAAATCAAAGTTGACAAATGCAATGGATGAAATCCTAGAGATATTAAGAGAAATCAGGGGAGAAATCAAGGAGATCAGGGAAGATATAGTCGACTTAGATGAATGCATTGACAACCTGGAGAGCTACAATAAAGAATAAATGGAACAAGTGGAGGAACTCCTGAATATCGAAGAGAACCATAATCACATAGCAGAAAACAATGAAGAGTCACCTGATAATCTTCAAGACATCCAAGCCAAACAACAACGTATCCACTCTACTATGAATAGATTGGACCAAAATATGGACAGAATGTTTAATGCCTTGACAAATACTTTGAACTCAAATTCATCCCAACTTACTTCTATCCATCAATGAATCACAATATAGGGAATATCTTAAATAATAGTAACACCTCGATAATAGGAAACACAACAACCAATGACATAGACAACACTATTACGCTCACCAATTCACAGACAAACGAAACACAACATACAACAAACGATGATCCAAACAAGACAGAAGAAACCTAAAAGATATTATTTGGCAGGCCACAACATACAATATCCAAGGCTTGGTTAACGATCAAAAAAGGATGGACCGGTTCACCTGGTGTGCCATGAAGGAATGGGATATAGCCATAACAACAGAGATGAATGGGACAAATTCACAATTCAAACACTGGAAGCATCCAAAATATAATATAATATGGTCCCATGATGAAGAACAAAAGATAGGACAAGTACTGAACATCATGCTCAATAAAGAGTTGACAAAGAGAGTTTTTAAGTATAATATATGGCCAGGAAGACTTATCCACATAGACTTGGCCTTTCCTAAAAAACAAAAATTAAGAATAATAGGAGTTTACTTCCCAGCTCAAAAGGGAATCAAGAACTGACAAGGCATTCTAAACCAACTGAGACAATGGATCAGGGAAGCCATCCAAAAAGACTGGCATCTTCTGGTCTTGAGAAATCTGAACGGCGTACCTAATCCAGCATGGGATAGAGACAATACAGGTAAAAGAAGTACAACCAACAAGCCCTCAGGCCCCAGATAGAAATCCTGATGGACAACTGCCTCGAAGACACATATAGACTCCACAGCCCTACCAAAAGAGAATTCTCTTGGAACCAAAATACGAGCAGCAGCAGAATAGATCAAATATGGATGAATATACTACCTACCTGGCAAAGCAAGAAAGCAATCATTGGTGAACCCCTAGACCCTCTTATTCTCAGTGACCATAGGCCAGTCACGACAGAAATAGAAGCATGGCAACTAAGCTCAAGAAAAGAACCAAACTATCACAAACCTAACACCAGATACAACTGGCATTTAACAAACAACGAACAATGGGAAAAATTTACACTAGAAATAGAGAATTCTTTAAACCACAAGAAAGCTGAGCCTATGTCTATAGACAAACAATGAAACAAACTACAAAATCATCTCTTAAGAGCAGCAAAGCTACACATTCCCAAAAAGAAACACCATCATAAAAAAAGAATATCGACAGAAGACAAGCCAGTAGAGAGATCCCTTCTACAGCTACAACTTCTCAGAAATAAAATAAAGGTGGCTTTGAAAACAGAGGGCTCACCCCCTAACATAGAAAAACATCTGCAAGAAAACCTGAATGATCTCAAACAACAAATGGAAAGGATCAGGAAAACATACCTAAACGATTATCTACCCCACTGGCTCACACTCACAAAAGATACAATAAAAGCCCATAAAGTCCTTATCTGTGCAATAACCCCCCAAAAAAAAAATCAAGTCATCAAACAGAGAATAGCAATCAGACAAGCTTTCCTAGCAACAAACAAAAAAGCAATGATAAACAACATTATGAACAAATCCAAAAGATCCATCACTCTAGACAAAATAATCCTAGAAGAAGGGGAATCCATAAATATTTTGACTGAACCGAAGAAAATAAAAGCTGCAGTTAGAAAACACTTCAAGGCCTGAACTCCAACAAGAAACATTATAGCAATAGCGAATCACTCCTCATGGAAGGAGAAATACAGACCCAAGAACAACATCGATCACAGATGCTACAATACAGTTCTAACAGAAATATCTAAAGAAGAACTAAAAAAAGCAATCAAAGATAGGAGCACAAAGTTCTCTCCAGAAAGAAACCAGATCCCATACATAGCATACAAGAAACTGGGCAAACTGGCACTTGAAGAAATCAAGAATATCTTTAATCAAATCATCAAAGAAGGTTCTATACCCAAAGAATGGAGCAAAGGAGTCATATATTCTATTTCTAAGCCAAAAGACTGGCAGAACAATCTTGACATAACAAGACCAATTATATTACTGGATGCAGGAAGAAAAATCTTTATCAAGATTCTAACGGATAGAATCACCTCATGTCTAACAAAGAACAAGATCCTATCAGAACTAAATTGGGCTGCACTGTAGGATGCAGCACACAGGAACCTATCTATATAATAAACAACATCATCGGGCATGCTAAAGAAACAAAAAAACAAGCATGGATTCTCAGTCAAGATATGTCAAAAGCATATAACTCAGTGAACCTAGAGATGCTAACCAAGGTCTTAGAATGAATAAAAATTTCCACACAGATAATCAACATCCTACGTAACATTTTCAACCAAAGACATAATATAGCCCTCATATATCATGGGCCAACAGAGGAATACGAGGTCAACGATGGTATAGATCAAGGAGATACAATCTCCCCACTCTTATAGAGGATCTTTTACGACCCACTAATCACAACAATCGAAAAAAACTTTACTGGCTATACAATAACAACCAAAGTCTGCAAGAACTTTAAACTAGGATGGAAAAATAAGAAAGTAAATATTATGGTCAATGCCTATATGGATGACACCACATAGATTACAGATAACAGAGAAGAGCTATAACAAATCATCAAAAAAGCAGAAGAGTTTTACAAAATAAATGACATAAAAATCAATCCACAGAAGTCTTAGCTGCTAATCATCAATGGAAAAGATGATAACTTCACACAAGGCATAGAAATGGATGAACAAACCATCAAGGGCTGTCCGCAAGAAATACCAGTAAGAATCCTGGGAGTCTGGTATGACAGTTCGGAGAAAAAAGACTATCAAAAAACTCTAATTCAACAAAAGTTCAGGAAGACCAAGGAACTCATAGGAATGAAGCAACTAACTGACAAACAGATGCAGTACGTAATCAATCATATCCTGATTTCCAGTGCAGAGTATCTATGTAATGACATGATACTTCCAGAAAAAATATGTAACCTCCTTATGAGCAGTATTACAGCAATTTTCAAACACAAGCTAGGTCTTGCCAGGACAACTCCAAACAACATTCTTTTCAACAAATTCAAATACAATCTAATACATCTCTGGGACAGACAACTCCTTCTACATGCCACGAATTGGACAAACTGAATCAAAAAAAACAATATAGCAGGTGAAATAGCAAGAAACAGACTTCAAACCTTACAGAATGAATTTTGATCCACCAAACTTGTACTAAACAAAATGGAACAACCATGGAAATACATGGGAAAAAACTTAACACACAACATTGTTTGGCTTATAAGAAGACATGGTTTTATATTTGAGCTCAACAATAAAAACAATAGTATTACACTCATTCAAGAATTAGACACTCCCATAGAAGAGATCATGAGTAAACACTTCTATTCAACCTACCGACACCATCTCTACAAACACAATATACTCTTTATCAGACAACTTTTAAATGCAGATAGTACAAAGACATTAAAATGGTGTCAAATCATAAGAATTGAAAGAAAAACACTCCCAGGTCCAACCCCAAGATGGTTCCTTACATTGAGCAGCAAAATTAAAGGAATGCTAGAAGCAAATAAAATCCCAACACAACAAATAACAACCAATACCTTCAAACAAGAAATTCATACAACATTCCAAAACATAATCAAACCTCACTGGATTTACATACAGAAAGAGGGAGAACTTACAATTGGAAAGAAACAAAAAAGAATAGACCAAGACACAACGAGGTATAGACACTATACCCAAGCTCCAGGGAATTCCCCGCTGAAAGCATGCCAGGGTTGCAGACTTAATATCCTAGATACTAATAGAGGGGAATGCAGCTTTACTGAAACTCGACAATACTCAATTACCATACCTGTCCAGAAAAGTTCAACTTCTACAAGAGAAAACAACACTAACACGAAGGAGTGCAAATGGAGAAACAGAATATCTCCAAACTCCCTCGCCATAACCTTCGCTGAATACACACAGACAGTAGAATCACTCACACAAAACAAGAACATAATAGTTAGCATACCAGCTAAAACACAAACAAGAAACAAAAAGAATGACAAAATTCTCAACTGCTCATAGGAAAATATAGAAAGGATAGAGCAAATCAGAGAAAAAATCAAGAATTTTGCTATTTTTGACATCTACACAGATGGATCTTTCACAAACTCAAAGGGAAATACTATAAGGGCCTGGGCTGTATCATCATCACTCCAGACTTAGATGAACACACCTTCTAAGGACAGATCAAATGACACCCCTCATCTACCAGAGCAGAGATAGCAGCCATTGCAACGGCTCTAAGTACACTATCAGATTACAGCACAGCAAACGTCTATACAGACAGTCAAGCAGCAATAAATGGAATAGAAAAGACCCAGAAGAAAGACAAAAGCAAGATTATGAAAAAACAAAAAAATTCAAATCTTCTACTCCAGATCAAAGCTTTATGCCAGCGAAGAAAAATCAAACTAGTATTACACAAGGTTAAAGGCCATTCTGGAATCAAATATAATAAAATAGCAGATCAACTGACACAGATAGACGCATGGAAAGGTATGAAATCAGGAGAAAATGAAATTGAAATAACTAGAATCAACGATCCAGAGATAGGCATAGCATTACAATGAAACAACCACTTTACTGAATTCCTCACGAAAATAATTATACAGAAGCTCACAAACACCATCCACCTGGCAAAATGACGCCTTTTGAATAGGATCAGATGCAACTTTAGTGAACAAATAATCAAAGAAATCAACTGGCAAACAACAACAGCACACCTACAACCCACGAAGATGAGTAACCACCACACAGACAGGAAAGACCAGAAACAAAGGAAGTTCTGTCTTAGCCTTTGGAATGATGAACTACTAACCAAGAGCAAGCTACATACAAGACTTCCGTCAGTCTACAAAAATAACAAATGCAACAAATGTGGAGAACCAGAAACCAGTACACACTCCTTTCTTTGCCAACAACTCAGAGCAGAAACAGAAAAGACCTTAAAGGATATAACCATAACTTGCGTGGAAAATCACATGGAGAAGAAAGAATTTCAGCTGTTCACCACCCACTTCTTAAATAAGAATAACCTGGAATACAAGGAATACTTGATAGCAAACATTAGGGGGGCTTTCTTCAAAGGACTCATATATAGTCTCAAGACAGCCATTCCAGATAGAATTGAAAGGAACAACTGCATAACAGAAATCTGGCTGGAAACAATTAAATACCTATACCAAACATGGCAAAGATGATGTGAAACCTTCCAGGAGTGGAAAGCTAGGAAGGGAATCACTAGACAAAAAGAAAGAGCAGCAAAATATGAGACAAGAAAAGAAGATCCCACTTTCACAGCAAGAAAAAAACACATAAAAGACCAATTTATACACCTGGTTAATGAGTTCATGAATCAATGGATTACAAATCTTATAGACAACTTTTACATATTTGAAATTTCTTTCAGCACTAGCCCAGCCTTGGCAGGTTAGCTTCCCATTTTGGGGGTGACAACAAGCCGCAAGGTGAGTACTTCAATACAGAAGAATTCTATTGAGTTTTATTTGGTAGTAAACAGGTAGTACATCTTAGAGTAGTTTCTATGTATTGATACTATATAATTACAAATAAAGCAAGGCTGAGCCAGTATTTAAAAAAAAAAAAAAAAAAAAAATAGTAGTCGTCCAATGATATAAAGTAATAATAAATACTTTAAATAGGTGGTATTAAAAGATACAATATATTCCTTTTTTTTTTTAAACCACAACTGGTATTAGATGTGAGCTCTTTATTGATAATTAAATCTTAAGCATTACATTAATCATCTCATATATATACATGCAGATTAATGATAACCTATTACGACTTGTCCTAGGCAGATCTGCTTGAAACTCCCTTGTAGGTAGGCATGCCTGACTAGGGGCTGGATGGTTGATAATAGTCATCAACAGCGATGTTGATATAGTTAGTCAATTCTGTTAATGAGGGACTACTATACTAACTTATACACTAGTGTTAGATCCTCAAGGATTATTTTTAACCACCCAGATACCCTGATACTTTTTACTTGAACCTCAGAAGGGATTTCTATCTTCTTTGTCACCATCTGTGGCATCACAAACAAGTTCTGATCGACAGGTTCTTTATTTAAACAAGCATCAGATTGAGATATTCCAAGTTAGGGTGGTCAGGTTCTAGAGTCTGCTAGTACAGTTTTGGGGTAAGGAATGTTCAAACAATTGCCGCAGTCCTAAAAGAGGGATCCCAGAGTCTGCTGATATAGTTTGGATTAGTATTATGTTCAGACGGTTACTGCAATCCTAAAAGTGGGATCCTGGGGTTTGTATTCTATCCAGTTCAAGGGGGTTAGGTCAGGCATAATTCATGTAACCAAACCAGAGACCTTTTTTTATGCAATTCTCGTGGTAGATCCTTTTCAGCCCGGTGATCAACAAGGAGGTCAGAAGTCCCATTCTCGTGCAACTTGATTATTTTTTCTCACATGGTCCTTATATGGTATTGAACTCTGGACCTTGTAATTGCAACCTAGGAGCACTACCACTATGCTATAGACTCACAGGTCTTGATACAATACATTCCTTCTTATGCAATAACAATACATAAATATTAAAAAAACTTTTACAGAATTTTGATCAAATATGTATTATTTCATATAAAAAAAATATAAGAGAAACTTTAAGAAAACTATTTATAGACAGACCTGTGAGTTGATAGCACAATGGTAGTACTCCCAGGTCACAATCACAAGGTCCAGAGTTCAATATCACATGAGGACCAAGTAAAAATTAAGTCATAAGGTGGTATGAAGATCTTATCCCCTATTATGATGATCAAGTGCTCCATAAAACAATAAGGAGAACCCGTTTATTTATCTTGCCTATAGTAAGAATGACAAATCAACACAAGATTCTATATAAGGCTAACATGAGTGACACAAGCCCTCTATACACAACTGATCTCAGGTACCTAACAGAAATGCAAAGAAGGACCTCACCTACTTATAGTGATCATAACAAGACAAGATACACACAAGGTTCTATAACATGACCAAAAAATAAGGAGTACAAAGGTTCCAAGTAAAAGAACTAATCATTCCTAAATATGGAAAAGAAGAAGGACCCAATCACTCATAGAATGACCAAGACATACCCATAAAAGACATTGAAGACATAAGATAGGCCCTGACAATCAAGACTAACAATGGAGAGATTATGGTCCTTCACACAAAAACTGAGCCCCATTAAGTAATAAGACAGATTCCATACATATGACAAGCCCCCAAAAAAAATTTAAGGCACTAACGGAGCAAATAGGATTCTATATAAGAAATTACCAACACTGGTGGTGCTGAGTATCTTAGGCGAGTTCCTGACACATTAGTTTCCTCAATAACATGGGGATAGCAACAAGTCATCTGGTGGACTATGATCCTAGGAAGTGCCGCTTTCGAATATAAGAGGTAAAAATTTGAGAGGAGCGCTTCATCAAATTTGAAGGATATGACTCCTCAAAGCCTTAGCTGAGTTAGAATTAAGAAATAGTCCTACACTAGATGGTCATATAGTTACCCCATTCTGGTTGGGCGAAACGTAAATAGATATTCCTTGTACTATTTATTGATCTGTAAATCCTAAGATAATATGGGAAATTACTCATCCCGGTTGTCCCTAGAATCAATCTTGACTCTAATAAAGTTTCAGAACTGGCACAGGAATGAGCCAGCACTTTAAAAAAAAAAAAATTCATAGGTAGATTC
The DNA here is from genome assembly GCA_910592055.1 of Acaulospora colombiana. Classification (NCBI taxonomy): domain Eukaryota; kingdom Fungi; phylum Glomeromycota; class Glomeromycetes; order Diversisporales; family Acaulosporaceae; genus Acaulospora; species Acaulospora colombiana. Next base: position 20,174 of record CAJVPT010000502.1, read on the forward strand.
AGTTGGATAATCTCAGAATATTCAGATTAATTATAAGGGGAGTGATACTGAAAGTGATACTAGAGACACTATATATAATCTTAACAAGTAGAAAGGATGTAACAAAAACAATTAAGAATACAATAAAAAAATAAAAAGAACTCCTATACAATATATAGAAGACAAAATATGAGGAAATTTATAACCAGGAAAAAATCCAAAATATATTAAAAGAAATAAACAAATAAAGGATAGATACAAAAAAACAAAAAATATTTAATTCAATTATAATACAACAGTCCTTTATAAACTTGACCAAAATAGTAAATAATTACAGTATATAAATGAATATATAAAATATAAGATGAGCATTTTACTCTTTTATTATTTCATATGCCAACTAATATGGTCTTAAAATATTAGTTTTCTTTTCTTTAAAAAAAAAGCAACATATTGTGAGCGTATATAACTTATTGAGTTTTATTATTGTTGAATATACATTTATGTATTATAGCTTTCACTATTCTATACAAATGTAATTTGAAAAAAATAATAAAATTAGGCTGTGTCAGTCAAATATATATATATATATATATATATTATAATAAGTTATACATTATGATTAAACTCCAAAATGCTGCAGTAGTGATTTGCAGGCAATGATATTTATAGTTGGAAGGGTATTCACCTGAACTGTAAGTGGAGCGACATATCACTCCCAAAGTTGCACTTAGAGTCAAGTTTTGATAAAGACGAGTGAGTTAGTGGTAGATTTAGCTTTAGCGACACATAATGTATTAAATATGTATAGCTTACTCTTGTTTAATAAAGCACACACAACTAGCCTGACAGAGTGTTAAAAAAAAAAATGATTAAACTCCAAAATTAAAAAAAAAATTATAAATGTAGAGCTTAAATGTTAATAATGAAATTCTAATATAAATTAATAAAACTTTCATTGTATAAATATATAATTAATAGTAGTGGATTAATTTTACATAATAAAAAAAAGTGATATGATTAATAAAAAAAAAGTTTATTATTCAATAACTTTTTATATTTAAAAAAGTTTTAGGTTTTTCGAAATCTCATATATTAAATTTTCTTTTGTGCAGCTAATATAAACTATTTGTACATAGTTTTTTTTTATTGAGATTTGGTACTTATAAAACATAAACAAAGTTATCCATTTATTGTTTGCAAAATGAATACTAAAAATACTATCAACTTATTAACAATAATAAAATAATTATTTTATTGTTAATTAATTTTTCCTGAGATGTAAAGTAATAAATAATTACATTTTTTATAATTCGTGAAAATAAAAAACTTTTAAGCAGCAGTATAAAATATATGATAAATTCATTTATTAATTTGCAAATAAATAGATTGAAAAACCTATCATCTATAATATTAAGAACAGTAATATAATAATTAATATAGTTTTTAATAAATTAAAAGAAATTATAAAAAAACTTACAATCGCAATATAAATTTAAAAATTATTTTATATTATTTTAGAAAAAATAATTAAATGCAGTATATACTTAACAAAATAATTACTGTACTATAATTACAGAAACATAGTACAATTTATATATTAAATTTGCCAAATAATGAGATCCCAAAATTCTTAAAAAAATTTTTTGGGGCAATTTTTTCTAAGAAATAAAGAAGTGCACGGAAGAGATAAGTTCTAATAGAACCCTTTATAGTTCTAAAACTAGTACAAGACCCAATTACAATGAGAACCTTTTGGCAAGATATAATGCAAAAAATCTCTGAAAAGAAACCAACAGGAACAGTGAAATAAAAACAAATTAAAACAAGGATAAAGAACTTGAAAAATAAATAGAAAATATCCAAAACCTCCCCATAAATGAACAAATAATCTAATAATTTATACTCAACCACCAGTGCTCTCAAAACTATAATGGAAAGGATGCAACCAGCTCAACATCGAACATATGAAGTGACCAGATAGAAGAAACAATTGACATTGAAAACAGATCACATCACAAAAAAGTATGTAGAGAGGAGATATTAAATACTCAATAATATATCCATATGGTAACAAGAATTGATGATTCTGACATAGAAATATATGACAAAGAAGAAGCAGAATCAGATTAAGATCCAAATGAGAAAAATATTGAAAAAACATGGCAAGTCTAAAGTAATCAAAGAAAGGGCTGTCCAAAACCAAAATTACCTTTCAACAGGACAGCAAGATATTTAAAAAAAGATTTAAAGTATTAATCATCATTCTCAGTATTATTATTAATCAAAAGATTACATATTTAACCAAGATTCTAGGCAGCCCAAAAAGTCTCTTTAATATTTATAAGGAAAAAAAGAGACATCGATCATATCACTGCCTTATTTGGAGAGGAACAAGCTACAGAGAAGGTATGCAATCTAATCTTATCAAACACAAATCAGAAAAGATTGACATATATAACAATCACAATAACTAAGTCAAAAAAAAAAACAATATTAGGGTATGAGACATTCCCCTGATCACAAACTTCATAGAAGTACAAAAGACCTTTATTAGATATGGACAAATAACTAATATATCAATACACAAAAGCCAAATATGGTAAATGGCAACAATTATCTTTCAATATAAGGAAGTAAAGGAACAACTTATCCAACAATGCAGCATTCTGATCAATGAAGACATAACCAGAAAAATGGATGCACGATAAAATAAACAACAAATGATAGAAAGATTTCAATATATAGCAAAACTTACTAATCTCTCACCAAACATCAATGTCTTTGATCTAAAGAACATATGTCAACAACTTCAAGCAAAGTCATGTTATATTTCTTGTAGAATCAAATACACTGGAAAATGTTTTGCAGTCATATCTTTTGAATCTAAAAACAAGCTCAAAAAAGATTTAGGACAAGAATTTATCTTGGGAGAAATCATTATCACAATAAAACTGATAGAAACTAGACTCTGCTATTTGTGATCAAAGCAATTAACTCCTGGTACAATATCTCATTAAGAAAAAAAGAGAACAATAGTCTTTATATAATAAAGACCAGGTATCAAAATTTGGCAAACTATACTAAAAATTTAAACCTGCTGACATCCAATATATTAAAAATATAGTAAGCAAAGAAATATGAACATAGAAACTAAGATCAGGTTCCTATGTAATAGTAGCAACAACTAGTTATAAAATGAAAACTAGTTAACAAAATGACTTAAAACAAGATCCACTAGACAAAATCCTTAATATGCTACAACAAATGAAAGAAGACATCGAAAAAATTAAATTATCAATTGAAGAACTGAATAAGAGAATCACATATCTTGAATCATATGAGAAATACAACAAGTATATAATAAAAGAAGATATATAATAAGCAATAAAATAGATAATTTCAATGTGACAGGCTCAGCCTTTCCCATTAGCTTAACACCTGAAATTCAACGAAGATAACAAGAACTCCATAATTCAATTAATAAAATAGATCAAAATTTGAGCAACATTCTCTCTACAATCAATACCCTTGTTCTGAACAACAAACAATCCCCAACATATAAACAATAATGGATAACTCAAATAGTACTAGTGAACCAAAAGAAGATAATTTAATAAACTGGAACAAAAATCAAGACACATTTACATATATCGAATTAATAATACAAATAATAAGTACAACAACAATCACTTCATAACCAACAACACTTCAATCATGAATTCAAATAATATGGACTTCAACTATACATTAGATCAATTAGATACAATCACAACATGAATAAAAGATGACATACAATACCACACTGAACAATACATACAAAATCTATGGAAAATTACAACACAAAACATTAGAGGGATCACAGACAACTTCAAAATACAAATGTGATTTGAGCTTATCAACAGTCAAGGCTGGGACATTGTAGTAACAACAAAAGTCAATGGAACAGACCAGTCATCAAGATATTGAAAATGTCTCAACTACTATATAATCTGGATTCATCACGAATTCCAAACATTGAAACAAGGTCTCAACATAATGATTCACAAGGAAATTGTAAAAAAAATCTTCAAACACAAGAAACTGGATAGAAGGTTGATACAGTAGACATGGCTTTCTCAAACAAACAAAAAATATAAATTATAGGAGTATACTTTCCTGTAATAGCAACAACCAAAGAACACATACTAGTAACAAGAACTTTGCAACAATGAATAAAAAAGGCTAGCAACAAGGACTAGCATATTATAGTTATCGAAGACATGAATGAAACCCCCAATCCAATATTAAACAAACACAACAATCACAAAACCTCATATACCAGTAAATTAACTGGACTCTATATAGAGCTGTTGATCAATAAAAGTTTTGAAGATAGCTACTGTATACACAACCCTACCAAAAAAGAGTTCACATGAAAAGGGCAAGACAGTAAAAGCAGAATAAATCAAATATGGCTTAGCCCTTCAGATAAATGATAATCAATAAATATATATTGTTATGGGTCATATGTATAACATGATTTATGTGGAATGGTCTAGAATCTAAAAACCTGAAAATCTGACATGAAATATTTAGTATCGAAAGGTAAAAAACTATAGATAAGGCTTGGGCACTGAAAAGAAAACAATGTGTATCTCAAAAAGTATGAAAAGTTTAGTAAAGCTTAGAGTTAGTATAGCCAATTATAAAGTAGATAGCTCATTGATAGTTAGAAAAGTATAAATAGCTTACCAATATATGCCAAAAAGATAGAGCTGAATATGTTAGGAAAAACAGCACTCATTGAAAATAGAAATAAGAGTTAGTGAGATACCAAAGAAATAGAATGCAATAAAGAAACCCTTATCTTTGGCCAAGTTAATCACCACATTTCTGCCTTTCCTAAGTGTTCTTTATAAGAGGTGTTCTCTTTTTTGTAACATTTGTGAGTATTTGTGAGATGTCTGGGTTATACAAGATGCTACAGATTAGCAATAGACTCGCTAGATTAGCCCATGACAATATATGAAAAATATACTATAATCCTTAATCAAAAGTGATCACCAAAGCATGACCATAAAATTAGAAATGTGAAACCTAGATGCAAGCTTAGGAAAAAAAGTCATAGTGCACAAGCATAATCACAGATTTAACTGGCAACACACTAGTACTAAACAATGGATGGCCTTTGTGATTATGATAGAAGAGCTAACTTCAAAAACTGTCCAGCCAAACACTACAATGGACAAAAGGTGAAACACCTTCAGAAATAACATGCTAAGAGCTGCCAAAAAGAATATCTGCAGAATTAAGAACTATTGCAAGAAAAAAATCCATCCAGAATAAGCAAGACTCACTCCACCTATAATCTCCTTACAAAACTTTCTAAATGACTTAAAAAATCAACCAATTAATAAAGAAATGACCATCCCAGCTGGAGAATATTGATGTTCAAGGAAATAAAGATTGGATTTTCTGATATATATAACATGTTCACCACAACAAGGATAGAAAAACCAGAAAAATATATTCAAGAATGGATCTTAATTCTACAAAGAAACATACAAGTACACAAACTTATGGCCAAATATATTACAAACTATAGACAAATCAAAACTATTAAACAAAGAATAATCAAATGACAAGTCTTTCTGGAAATTAATAAAAAGGCCATAATTAATAGTATTACAAAAAAACCACAAAAAATTATATATCTAGACAAAATCATCTTGCAAGGAGAGGAGACTGAAATTATTGCAGACCCAATAGCAATCAAAGAACATGTAAGACTCCATTTCCAGGAATGGATATCTACAAAAAATATATAACTACTAGAAAACCATGCACTATGAAAAAGGGAATATGAATTCAAAAGCCATATTCATTCATATTGATATGAAGCTACAATTAAAGAAATCTCAAAAGAAGAACTTGACAATGCAATCAAAAAGTGAGCAACAAATCCATACTTGGGCTCAACCAAATTCTATATATTGCCTATAAATATCTATGGAAAAAAGCCAAAGAAGAAGTTTGAGGAATCTTTAATCAAATAATTCAACAAGGTGGCATCTCAGCAAAGTGAAGCAAAGAAATCATCTACCCAATCCCAAAACCAAAAGAATGGGAATATAATCTCAATATTATAAGACCAATCACCTTACTGAATATAAAAAGGAAAATTTTTACAAAAATTTTAACTGATAGGCTAGTCAGGTATATCAAGGAAAAAAATTCTATCAGAACATAACTGGGTCGCACTTCCAGGAAACAGTATGCAAGATCCAATACATATAATAAATGGTATAATAGAACATACCAAAGAAAACAAACAGCAGGCATGGATTCTCAGCCAAGATATGTCCAGGCATATGACTCAGTCAACATCAAGATACTGATACTAGCCCTCAAAAAAATAAAGATTCCAGATTAAATAATCTGAATCCTAATCAATATATTACACACTAAACAAAACTCTGTAATTATATGCCGTGGTCTAATAGAGAAATACAATGTACTGAATGGAATCGATCAAGGAGACACAATCTTACCACTCTTGTGGCAAATCTTTTATGATCCCCTCTTGACCATTATCATTAAAATGTGCAAGGAATACACAATAAGCTTAAAATACTGTGAAGACTTAAAAGAAAATAGAAATACAGAACCACTTATATTGTTAATAGTACCTATATGAAAGATACAACATGGATTACCAGCAATCAGAAAGACCTACAACAAGTAATAAATACAGCACAACAATTTTATCACATCAATAATATCCAAGTGAATTCATAAAAATCACAACTTTTGATTATTAATGGACAAGATATAGACTATGAACAAGGGGTTAAAATAAACAAACTTAGAGTAGAGGGTTGCAAACCAAGCATACCCGTGAGAATTTTAGAAGTATAGTATGATAGCTCTGGATAGAAAAAACATTAAAGAGATATTATAGACCAAAAGATAAATAGAGCCAAAACCCTATTAAGGATGAAAAAAGTGATAGACAAGCAGATGCAATATATTATAAATTATATTATCATGCCAAGCATAGAGTATCCATGCAATGACATAGTCTTATCTAGAGAAACTGCAACCACCTAATGATCAGAATAGCCACAATATACAAGTACAAACTAGGCCTCGCAAACACAATCTCAAATAGCATACTGTATAACAACTAGGAATACAATCTAATGCACTTGTGGGACAGACAAGTATTATTACATCTAAACAACTGGACATCCAGAATCACCCTTAACAACATTACAGACAGTATAGCCAGATATAAACTCCAATCACTATAAAATATATACTGGTCCATAGAACCAGTCTTTGCCAGCATAAGATATATATTTTTCTAATACAGTGCAAACCTTACATATGATATAATCTGGCTACTAAGAACACATGGCTTCAAGCTCAAGCAAATAAGAAATGAAGGCCTGTCAGTAATAAAAAAAGAATGTCAAACCATTCAAGAATACATAAGTGAGAGCTTCTACCAAAAATATTAAAGTAAGCTAAAAAAACATAACCTACTCTTCACAGGTCAATTTCTCAATAGAGATGAATAAAAAACTCTACAATGAAATCAACTCATTAGAATTAATAAGACGGCAATACAATAATCAGTTCTCGCATAGTTCTTGGAGATAGAAAACAAACTAGATTAACAATCAAACCTAGCAATACTACCAGCTGGCTTTTTACATAATAGCTTCCTTTAATTCAAGTCAAATACAATGAGCAACATTGCAAGACTATATTAGATTGAAACAAAAATAAACAATCAAATAGTTTTTGACAAAAAGCAAAGAAAAATAAACACTAAATTAGATATACAAATACTATATATGTACTTAGAACAATTTTCTCAACTGGAATGCTTAGACTATAATATCAATTAGCCAAACAATGTTGAAACCACTTGTAACTTTGAGCAACAAGACAAACAACAGTAGAAATCCCAGTCCATAATAGTAAAGTTTCAACATAGTAATACTCAATTAATAAAGAACTAAAATTTAGAAACTGAATATCACCAAACTTCTTATTATTAGGCCTACTAGTATTAACTCATCCATCCCACATAGGAAGGAATAAAGATATAGAAACTGAAAGTATCAAAGAAGACTTTATACAGAACTACATACATAACCTATACAATACAAAGAAATCAATCATTAAAAAACTCTATAATATCAGTTAAGAACTCCAGAATGATATATACTTTGAAATTTACATTAACGGCTCTATGAGCTGGCAAAATGGACAAAACCATATGGGAATAGGATAGACCTTAACAATTAAAAACAATAGATATTTCAACTTCTAAGATCAAGTCCAAAACTTTTTCTCCTAAACCAGAGCAGAACTAATGGCTATCCTTATAGCTATTAGTATCCTTCTCCACTATTGCAGAGCATAAATATATATAAATACATGGTAACAATCAATAATATTCAAAAAATCAACAGGCTTACTATCACACAACACTATAAAAAACAGAAAAACTCAAATATTATACAACTAATTAAAGAAATCTACAAGCACAGAAATATAAAATTGGAGCTGTTAAAGTCTGAGTACATACAGGTAATATACAAAATGAACTTGCCAACCAGTTAGCAGAGATTGGCCAACAATGAGAAATGAGACCCAATACAAGAATTATCACACTCAAACTGAAATGCTAAATGGAATGAACAAGATCTGAAAGTGTCAATAAAAGAAACAAACTAGAAAATTACACAAGTAGTCCACTTTACTAATTGTAGACTCCTGAACAGAACTAAAAACAATTTTAATAACCACCTAATTCAAAAAATCCATTGGTCCTCCCAGTTTGTTGTGTAATTTCTTATTTTAGTAATCTGAAGGTATTTGAAGGTGGTGGACCAATGGATTTTTTGAATTAGGTGGTTATTAAAATTGTTTTTAGTTCTGTTCAGGAGTCTACAATT
>CAJVPT010000503.1:0-29085 GCA_910592055.1 Acaulospora colombiana
ATTGACTCACCCATCTACAAAGTTTAACCTTCTCTAGATGCAACTTAGGGAATGATATTTCACTCCCTTTGTGGCTTGGATTATCCTTTAGCCACTCAGATTATTGTCTACAGCTCATCCCTATAGATATATTTAAATTTTTATATTATTTATATAAATTTTTATTAAGTTATGAATAAATAAAGAATTCCAAAAAGTTTTGTTATACACTATATATAAAGGTTAGCTGTTTAAAGCAGTTGACTCAAGATTTTATCTATTGAATTCTCTTATTCTTATTATTATATATCTATAATAAATCTTCTAATTAAATCAAATTACTCAAAACCTCTTTAAATATATTTGTATAATCTCTACTATCCTTGAATTATTAACTTTAGTATATTACAACCAAGGTATTCTCTTTCAACTTAAAGTGGATTACTATTATAGTTGTCCTGTCTATCTATCTAATTTGAAGGTTATTAGATAGATTGACAAATTGGTGATTACTGTGAGATTCACCATTCTATAAACTATTCTTTGAAAACAATCAAAAATCCTTGCTCAGTATTGGAGGTATTTACTTGGAAAGTGATTCAAAAATTTAAAGTCTAGTAAAGAGTTTGAATTTTGTTATATGAATAGTTTAAAAAACTATTTTATTACCGATAGTGTATATTATACTTTTCACAAAACAAATATTAATATCAATATCAATAAAATTTATTTTTCTTATATTGAAAACTCTTGTTTAATTTGCTACCTACTCCAGGAACCTTTTTTTACTTTTAAAAACTTTTAGAATTAGTTTAAAGTTGAATTTATTATTACTTCTTATACTTTTGTTACTCAATATTATTTTAATCAAGTTCTTTCTATTTCTACCTTTTATTTTGAATTTACTACCATTAAAAAATTAATTTTTACCATCTGATATATTCACACTTACTTATTTGACAACATTTATTTGAAACTCTTATCTACTATCACACAATTTAATTTTTTTATTATTGATTCCCTTGAATCATCTAATTTCCTTATTAATTTTATTTCTTGAATAAGTCACTTTGCTCTATATCTATCCAAAATATACAATTATTACAAAAACCTTTTATTTTTCAATGAACCCTTATATATTAAATTATTTTTAATTCTTTTATTTTTATTTTTTCTTTTTCTATTTTATCTCCTATTTTTATTTCTTTTAATAATACATATACCTATACAATTATAGCAATCCTTAAGGATATCTATAATTATTTTAAACAATATCCTTTGTTCTCACACTCTAATATACTAAAAGTAGAACTCTTCTTTGATGATAGAACTCAGGATTCTATAACTTGACTAACTTCCTTTGAAAAACTATAATAGTTAATCAATATAAAAACAAAAAACTGATTCATATATTCAATGCTCACTTCTAGGATAAAGCTAAAAAATAGTAAATAACATATTTTGAAAATAATAATATTGATACTAGTGCCATAAAATAGAAAGTCATTTATGTCGAATTCAAAAAACAGTTTTGTACTTAGAAATGGATCAATAAATAGATATGTGATCTTGAAAAATATAGGTAAAAACCAATTGAATCTGTAATTATTTGCCATGTCATTTTCAAAAAAATTTTTAAAAAGATTAATATTGAAGGTAATATAAGCCTAATTAACAACTTTGCTACTATATTAGGAGATTACTACTACACTTGGCTTCAATTGTTTCTATAAACAATTCTAATGATGTGACTATTACATATAAAATTACAATAGCTTATTAAAATGATTAGAATATTAATAATAATAATAAACTACGTAATATTGCTCCTACCCCAAGAAATTTCAAAATGGTTTCTTTGAAATCTAAATATCCTGTTAATACTCTCACCAAAAAGTTTGAAAAGTTTCAATTGAACTTGGCTAAAAAATTAAAACTTCTTTCTATTTAAATGAAAAAACAAGGCTGCTATTTAAGGCAATTCATATTTAATCCTACTAATAGGTCTAACTTTATCCAACTTGTATATTTCAAGTACAATAAACCAAAATATTTGGCTAGGAAATATATGTTTGAAAAAGTTCAAGCAAACTCTTTCAGATCTAGAAAATCTTTAAACTATCTCACTGTTAAGAAATCTGAGAAGTTAAATAAATTTGAATATGAAAAGCAAGTCACATTGATCAACATAATCAACTCTATATCACTAATAGGAGGGAGGTCAAACAAAAACAAAAACAATATTAATTAAATAAGAAATTAAACCTATGTATCAAGAAAGTCTTTAGGATCTTACCAAAAAAAATTCATAACTTTGAATTTGAAGTGATTGAAACTCCTTCTACTATCAAACCCAAAAGATCCAAAACCAAAGTTTAACTACCTATTGTAAATCAACTATTCAATTATAACATTTCTAAGGATATTCTAAATATTCCTACCAAAGCTACTCTGGGACAAATGTTGCAATATATCAATTAGTGCAAAAACTTGATGAAAATTCTTAAGTAATCTAAGGTATCTGTGAAAATCAATTATCTTATTTCTAATAATTCAAGGAAAACTAAAGCTATCAAGTGCTATATCTATATTAAAGAAAATTCTGTAATAAATATTTTTGACTCTAGTACTATTGTCAGTATTATTATTGACAAACTTATGAGAAAACTTAATTTGGAAATTGACATCAAGTCCAAAATCATTGAAATTATTGTCAATGATACATAAGCCAACACCCTTGAACAAATAACTTTTCTAAAAATATTTATCTAGGATTTAATTATATCAAGGATATTATAAGTAATTAAATTATGAAGAAACCCTTCTTATAGGAACTAATTGACTGAATCACATAAAGACTAATTGGAATTTTGAGGATCATACTTTTCAAATTACTTATAAGAATAAAACTATTGTTATAGGAACTACCCATTATGTTAATACTCTTCCATATATTTCACAAGATAATGGCAACTATGAGGATGATTAGGATAAACTTTTGGATAAATTGAATATGGATCTGAAAAGGATCTTGAGAAACAGAAATTCTACATATAGTATCTGATTTTGTTTTTGAATTTGTGAATAAAAACCCTACTATCTTTTTCTTTGACTATTCTAAGCCAAAAGAATTCACTTATAAACCATCTACTGAAATCTTAATCAAGAAACAACAAGCTAAGGTTTAACAAATTCTATTTAATAATAAGGATGTTTTGTTGATCACATTTTCAAGGAAGGTTAAACAATTAATCTAGTAAGAATTATAGTAATTACCTATAGCATTAATATTGGGAATACTACTTAAATTAAGTAGCAACTATATAAGTCTCACTTTATCAACAGGAATTCATTAAAAAAAAAATTGAGGAAATACTGCAATAAAAAATTATTAGTTCTACTATCAGCTCCTAATTTTCTCCTGTTGTTATAGTATCCAAGAAAAATAATAAGCAGTACTTCTATATTGATTATAGAAAACTTAATATAATCCCTGAAAAGAATGTCTATCCTATGCTGATTATTGAGGACCTCTTAGAAACCTTCAATGGTACTCAATGATTCATCTGTCTTGATCTAGCAAGTGAATATTGACAAGTGGCAATGAGTGATAGAGACAAACACAAAATAACATTTATAATAAAATATAGTCTATATGAATTCAATATCATGCTCTTTGATCTTTGCAATTCTCCTGCAACTTTCTAGCTACTAATAGACAAAGTTTTGGTTCCCTACTATGAGTTTACCTTAATAACATTATTATTTTCTCTATCACCTTTGAACTCTATTGTTAGTATGTTTCCATTATCTTGAATGCTCTCAAGAAAATCTTCTGATACTGAACTCTGAAAAATATTATTTCTTTTTATCACAAGTAAAATTATTTGATCATATGATTAACCATAAAGGAATCCAACCTAATGATGATAAAATTGTAAAAAGGAATTTCCAAGGCCTACTACTATCAGGTAACTAAGAGAATTTCTTGGACTTGCCTCTTGTTATAAGAAGTTCATTAAAAACTTCTTTTCTATTGCCTATCTTCTGTATTCTTTCTTAAAAAAAATACACTCTTTGAATAAATGAAGGATTACTAGCAAGTCTTTGAAACTTTGAAGCAACTCTTAACCTTATTTCCTATCTTGAGATATCCTAATTTCTTCAAGATCTTTTACCTTTATATTGATACTTCTGAAACTGGTATTGATACTGTTTTGACACAAAAGGATAAAAAAAAGGAGTATACAATAGTCTATATTAGCTACAGTCTCAACAAAGCTAAATGCAACTATTTTGCTATTAAATTGAAATGTTTTGCAGTCATCTGGATTTAGGAACTCAATACTTTTTCTTAATTACTAATCACTCTGTTCTTCAATAGTTGAAAACAATTAAACTTAATAGATGATATTCAAGATAGATACTATGTTTAGAATTCTATAACTTTACTATCAAATACAGAGCTGGAAAGAAATACAATAATGCTTATGTCATGTCTAGAATATATGATATTGATAAACCAATCTTTCACGACTCTAAGTTTATATTCATTCAAAACTAATTAAAGTCAATAATTACAAGTGAAATTTAACAATAAAAAAAAATCTAGCTCAGATAGTTAGTGTCTTGGACAACAATACAACCTATCTTATCAAAATAAAATTTTAATACTATCATTATTTCAAAAACTATTTTCAACACAACAAATTACCTGACACTTTTGATAACAAACAACAAAAGCAACTTATCTCTAAAGTACAATACTACCAAGTAAAAAACAATCAACTTTACAAAAAAGATCATTGCAAGAAAACAAGAAATCAATTATTCTATGTAATTCAAAAACATAAAATGGAATCAATCTTATACTTACTATATAACCATCCCACTGAAGCTTATCTTAGTATGAACTAGGTCTTTAAAAAACTATATGATCAGTACTACAGTTCCCAAATGTTTGAGAATATAAAGCCTTATATCAATGCCTGCAACCAATGTTAATGGCAAGACAAATTTAAAACTCCTGGATTCTTACATCTAATCACAATTGGCAATTTCTTCTTCAAAATAGATATTCATATTGTGAGACCCTTTCTAATTACAAGCAAGGGAAACAAATATATCATCATTGCAATTGACTATTTTATCAAATAGTCTAAAGTTGAGCAATCTTACATTCTATAGAATAGCAAGTTGCAAATTTTATTTATCAAGTTATTATTTACAGATATAATTGTTCAAAATATATACTTTCTAATTATAGAACACATTTTAGAAATAAAATAGTTAAAGCTTTATTGGAAAAATTTCAAATATAATATTTCTATTCTATTTCATGTTATCCTTAAAACAAAGAACTAATAGAATACTTCAATAGGATTCTATATAAATCTCTAGCAAAAATAACTGAAGGAAAGAAGAATTGGAATAAATTTATTGCATCAACATTATTTGCCTATCATATATTAAAATAAGCTTCTATCAAGTTTACCCCTTTTATCTGATTTATGACTGCAATCTTCAAATATCTCTTATGGAAATAGATGAAGTAATAGAAGGAAATATCTTGATCTATCTCTATCAACTAACTGAAATCTTATCTACTGCTCAAGGAACTGTCCAAAAAAATATTCTGAAAGTCTAAAGAAAACAAAAGAAAATATTTGACCTGAAGTTGAAAAAACCAAGGAATTTCAAAATTGAAAATAAGGTGTTAATCTATGATACTGTTAAGAATAAACACTTTACTGAAAAACTCAAACTAAAATTGAAAGAATCTTACTTTATATATAATAACTTGGGAAATAGAGTCTTTAAACTTAGGACTATGAATGAAAAAGTTTTGGATATCTCTTTTAATTTGGCCTTGCTGAAACCATATTTTGAGCATAAAAAATAAAAATCTACTATATATATTAAAAACCAAAAAGAGGAATATATAGTATAATAATAATAGTTCCTGAGTTCTTACTATTATTACAACCAGCTTAGGGCTCTCTGTGATTATTGCATAATCCCAAGATAAAGTACTTATAAGTGGACAAGTAAAAATATAAAAAAGGAAACAAAAATCCCAAAGCTTAAGCAAAAAAAAGGTTTTATCTAAAAAAACAAGAATAGAAACACTTAACTGGATCAATAAAATATTAAGCCTGATTACTCTTTGCCACAAGTCCTGATTTTTCAACTCCTACTTTCTGACTCTAGTTAAAATAGAACTTTTTGAGAACAACTGTACTACCTCTTCCTTCAACTAATAGATTTCTTCTTGAAGGTTAGCTTGAAACTACTCACTATAATATATTTATTTTTTTTAAATATTTAATCCTTTCCTAGAAAGTAATAACAGTTGTTCACAAAGAATTCATTCTTCCTGAGTAAGTCACTGTATATTTATAGTTTTGGTTTCTTTGAGTATGTTAGAAAAAAGAATATGAAAAATACTCAATAAATCAAAAAAAATCATTATACTAAATAGGAAAATATGAATGATTGTATCACCTCAACAATTATATAAGAAGTTTTACTGCCTATCAATTTGTATAAAAAAGAATTATTATACTTGTACAAAAATTATCATAACTATTATTCAGGATCTAATTTTGGAGAATTTCTTAATCACAATTTCTGAATTTGTATAAATGATTCTACTACCTTATGATATATTCTAGTCCATTAATAATTAAGTCTTGCAAATATATATATATATATAATGTGCTATCTATAAGAAAAACAAGATTTTTTTTTTAGTCTATACATATTATTTGAAGAAATTATTGAAAGGAATTATTAACCGATCACAACAATTCTATCTGAACAAACACTTGACTAAATATTATTTTACCGGATACTGCCATACTTATGGTATTTTTGAAAGGTCTGGAATTAAATAAATTTAAAGAACAAGGTATATAACTTTAATTATAATTATTAAGTTAAAGTTTTATTAATATCAACTCCTTGTAATTTCTTGTTTTATGGAACCTATTACTTAAATAGGAAGGAAATATTAATTTAATTAATAGTTATATTTTTCTTTAATTATTATTTATAGTTCTTATTTATTATGTTACTCTAGTTCTATTTTTTGATTATGTAATACTTGTAATACAAGGTGCATCTCATTGATTTATAGAGTAAATCCAATCATTAGAATAAAATAATGATTTACATGATGCATATTATTTAATTTTTTTATTATATTATTATATCTTAATTATATTTAACTAGTAGACTATCCAAGTGAGAAAATCTATCATATTGACCTAATTTGACAAATTCAGTATATTTGATTACTTTGATCACTTTGGTCATCAAATAATTAATATTCAATTATATATATAAAGGTTAGATATTCAAAGCAATTATCCAAAATTTTACTTATTGAATTTTCTTATTCTTGATATTATACTGTATATCTCTAATAAACTTTCTAATTAAACTAAATTACTCAAAGCCTTTTTCAACTTATTTATATAACTCTACTATCTTTGAATTATTAACTTTAGTATATTATGACTGAGGTGTTCTCTCTCAACTTAAAATGGATTACTGCTATAGTTGTTCCATCTATCTATTTGATTTAAAGATTTTGAATATATTGATAATACAAAACTTTTGCATAAAAATAATATAAAGTGATCAGATATTAAAAATGTCAAATCTAAAATGTTGCCAGAAAATAATAGATAAAGAAGCTCAAAATTAAATAATGAAGATACAAAAAAAGATTGCAATCAATTTTAAAAGAAGATCTAAAATGAAAAGTACTCAAGAATAAAAGGTGCTTAAGAATAATAGAGTAAGAATAAATATAAAAGATTTATAGAAAAGATAAAATAAAAATATTAGTCAATTTTTTAAATCGGAATAACAAGACCATAGTTATAAAAAGATTCTTACAGGAAAAAGAAAAACTTGAATATAGAGTCTGAAACAAATTTTTCTAGAAGGAGTAAAGTATGAAATAAGATAGTTAGGGTTTTAACTTTTATCCAAACTTATAAGAAGGATCTGTAATAGTGATCTGCAGACAATAAAATTAGTAATTAGAAGGGTTTTCACTTGAGCTACTAATGGAGTGATAAATTATTCCTGAAATTATATTTAGAGTTATAATAATCAAAATGAATGAACTAATTAAAATTTTGGCTTTAGTGACATATTTCATATATATAGTATACTAATGTTTAATAAAGCATATATAATTAGCCTAACAGGAGCTAAAAAATAAAACAAAAATAAATATCAACTTTTTAAAATTAATATATTTTAAATTAAATACTTATTTTTTATTAAAAAGTTGTTTTTTAAAAAAAAAATAATTAAAAAATATATATTATTATAAAAAATTTTTTGATACACTTTTTATAATAAGATATTAACTTCAAAAATCTCTAAATTAATTTATAATTATAAGTTTTTTTTATAGTTAATTATAAATTTAATTAGATAGATAATAATTAAAACAATAGTATTTTTTTTTAATTCTTTGATCTATAACTCTTTTCACTAATTTTTATTTTTTAAAAAAATTATCTTTTTTAATAATTTTCTTGAAAAAAGTGACCCAGTTCAAATATACAAGGAAAAACAATATATTCTTTAAATAAAGCTATTAAGGACTTTTAACATACAGTATATATAACAAGCTATCCAAAAAAATCAAGAAAAGAGATATATATTGCTTTACTAATTTTCTTTTGTTTTTTTTTCTTGAAAAAAATTTTAGAAGAAAAAAAAAACTTATAAACTGATTTACAGGTCAGTACAAGTTAACATCTTTCTTGATACCACAAGGAACCCTAAAAACAACTAAGTTTATCTAATAAATCAAATTGCTTCAATTACTCAAAGATTCAAAAGAACATCAAGGTTTTCTAAAAACAAAACAATCTAAATGTATATATATATATAAACAATATATCTATTTCCTATCTTGTTATGTGAACACGAACATATAAAAAGTAGACAAGTAAAACAAGTATACATATAAAAGCAATAAATAAAATATACATATACTGTATAACTTGTGATCTAAACAAATTAATTAATATTTCATATAAATATAATAACAACTCTCAAAATTAGGATGGAATTATCAAAATAACAAATAAACATATTAAAACAATAAACAAGATTTTCCTATTACTTATTCAAAATACATAAACAACAATGATCTTAGAAAAGTTTATTTATAACCCAAATATAAATTACTGATAAATATAAATAAGCAATTATATAATTTATTAATAGATTTGAACCAGTAGCAAATATGAATAGAGCATAATATATATTACAGATAGTCAGTAAGACAAAAAAGAATATAGTAAATACTCTAATCAACTTTTCAATAAAATATGATAAATACTCTACTTTATGAATCTCATAACAATTATTATAACAAAGAATAGTGAATCCAATGAGCCAGTAGCCTTATTACCAGAAATATATATTATCTTAGATAATATCATAGTCAAGATATTAAATATTAACATGACAAATTTTTATAAGAAACAAATTTTAACTCAGTATATTACTTATCTTAGGCAACAATTTAAAGGGATAAAAGAAGATCTCTTACAACTCTATATTGAAGACTAGTTTATAGAAATTATCAAAAATTCTGAAAACCAATATAAATCAGAGTGATAACTAATAGAGATTATTAAATAAATAGATAATGAATCAATAATATACAATAAAGTAACAATGATATATATACAGAAAATAGAAGAATTGAAATTACAAAAACTCTAAAAAACAATCAAAAGATAATGTATTGGTAAACATAACTTTTATATTACTAGAAATAGAGATATGATATAATCAACAAATTCTTATTTCATAAAAAAGAAAAAAATTTATAGATTAGATACAATAATAATCAATATTTTAGAAGAAACAAAAAATGAAACTAAGATATACCTAGGCAACATCCTTAAACTTTCACAAAAAAAAAAAGCCTATTTAGAAAAGAGTTTATTAATAGAAATGAGTGATAGTTTTTTGAATACAAGAGGAAAAGATGATATAAGATATATAAAAGAAGTTAATCAAAAGGAAAACAACTTTGCTATTCAATATATAACATCCCTAATTATTCACAAGAAATAAAAAACAGAAAAAAACTTAGATAGAAGAGTCTTTAAAGAATCTAAAATCAAAGAGAATACTACTATCTGACATATATGTATATTTAATAGATATGGATTAGAAAGTCAATAAGAATCTTATAAAAACATATCTAAAAAGATATAGAGAATTTCAAAATATTCATATCTATAAGGTAAACATGAAACTGTGGATAAAAGCTATTAGCAAATAGTATAAATATCTCAATCTAAATTTTGAAACAATTTGGATGATTTCAATCAGTACAAAAATATCAAAAGCCATATTCTCTAAGTTTGAACTCAGAAACAATAAAATTAATCAAATATTAATTGAGAGAAATGATAACTTAACAAGACTTTTAGGTACTAACAAATCCTATACTAGTCTGATAGCCAGAATATTTAATGGTATTCAAGTTAAGATATGTTATATGCCCAAAAATCCTTACATATTCAAGAAATATAATTTTATAATAGTTTGCTTCAAGACAAAAAAAAATGAGATAAGGTCAGCAAATAACATATTTTCTTATAGAGACATTATCTTTCATGAAGTATCAAATATATATCTAAATTAGAAAGATAGAATTTTAAATGTAAAAATAAAAATACAAGATTTAGGTCCAGAAGTATAAAAGTAGACAATAAATAAATACCCGACTTATAATTAGATAATATATTAATAGATTCCATTTCTATTTCACAAGTTATTATAGTTTCAGAAAGTAGAGTTGAATCAGACAGAGAAGTAATAATAAAATAAGATAAAAAAAAAACAAAAGAGAAGAATACCTTATAACAGGAAGTAACAATGAATCAATTAGAAATTAACAAAGCAATAGACATAGTTCTTTTGAAGATAGAAAGTATTTAAAATTCATTAAAGAGTATTTTAGTTAACCTAAAAAGACTACATACTAGAATAGACATTTTAGAGGAACACATAGTCTTCCGAAGATCAAAGCTTAGTAATAGAAAAGCAAATCACTCTTAAAGATACACTAGTTCTTGATAGCAATTAAGAGGAGCAAGAGTCCATAGTCTTTTTATCAAAAAAAAAATAGACAACAAATAAACCCTAAGCAATAATAAGATAGAAAAGATAAGAATCTAGATGTAAAATATTTTTATAAAATGAGTGAAAAACTTTCTAAATGACAATAGTAGATATAGACTATTAAAGAAAATAAAAAAAGAAAATACCATAGGTAAAAAGGTGAGCTGAATTAGTATATATAATGTTAGTGTAATTATAGATAAAACAAAATAACAAAACTTGATTGAAAAAATATTAAATCAAAGAATAAACATATTGTAATTATAAAACAAAATTAATATTAGTCAATGTATAATAGGCATTAAACAATCAAAAAGACTATAAACACTTTCATAATACTAATAAAAACATATCATTTGGGTAGAAGTCAGTCTCTTAATTAGAAGAGATTTGAAAAAAAAGGTTGCATCAATAGAAAAAAATATATATATTATTGACATCAATATATTTATAAAAAGAAAGAAGATTTGTATTATATAAATTTATATTCTTTTAGACAAATCAAGATGTAAAATAGTATAGAATAAAGTAACCTGTCTTATTAAAAGAAAATATGAACAAGAGTTTATACAATAATAATAAGAGATTTTAATGTGGTCTATACCCATTGAAAGATAGAAAGTCCTTTCTAAAACAAGCTTCAAATTATTGTAGTGACCTGAAATACCATTATTTAACTTTCGCAATAAATAAGACTTTATATATATACAAGCTATATGAGAAGACAAAGAAAAACTTCAACAAGAAGAAATCTAACAAGTAGTAATAAAATAAACTATATTTGGATTTTTTATAGTCTAATAAGTTATATATCACTTTGATTTGATAATCAAGATATAGAAAATGTTATGGGTAATAATTATAGCATACTTCCAATATTCTATATAACAAAGACCTTTTTACAAAAAGTAGAATCACAAAATCCACTACAAATATATCAAGGAGAATTGATATAAAGGAAATATCTTTATTATAATGGCAAGTTTTCTATAAAAGTATAGACTATAAATTTAAAACATCACTAAAACTATTGTTTCAAGAAGAATCTAATTAAAATAAGAAGGAGAATCAAACAAACAAGTTATGAGAAACCTTTAAGAAACTATTATATAAAGTAGCTTTTAACAAACTGGCAACAAAGAAACAAATTCAGTTAAAAGAAAAGCACTACAAATATAATATTGAATTTATCAGCTATAGAAAAGCCCTATAACTTAAAAAACTTTACAATAAAGCAGGGACATCAAAAGAAATAGATAAGCTACAGATCTTAGCTTAGTTATAGAAAAACATAATAGTATTCACAGTTCAAATTATCAAATTGAGACTATTCCACCCAATATAGTATTTCTAATATACCATAGAAATTTTTGAAAAAAAATATTCAAACTACTATAAAAGGCCTCAAATTTATATATCAAAGATTGAAAGCCAAAAAAATAAAAGATACAATAGTATTAAAGCCACTCTGAAACAGAAATTTGATAACTTGTAAAATAATTAGAGATAGATGGTCAACTCTCTAACTAATTAAACTAGAAGTAAAATAGTATTGGATAGAATTAAAGTTAAGTAAGGTAATAATGAATTTATCCCAATACAAAAAAATGAAATAAAAAAGAAAATAAGATAGTATTATCATAAGGCTTTTAAAAAATAAAATGTTAGTTATGATAGTTTACCAGAAGATTGAAAAAAAGAGTACAAATCAAAAGAATATATTCAAATAGCTTAGTAAAATAAACTACTTGAATCAATTTTACAAGAAGAATTAAATGAAACACTAAAGGTATCTCTTAATAATAAAGCTTTAAGAAAATCTTAAATCAGTTATAAAATATTAAAAAGGTTAAATTAAAAAAAAAAAATTCTCGAGAAGAATGCTAAATAACTTTCTAAGATGGGAAGTCACCCCAAAACATTGGAAACAGAATTATATATAACTTATAGCTAAATCTAAATCTTGAGATTGTAAACTCTCAAATATTAGACCTATTATCTTACTAATCAAAATTTTTAACAATAGAATGGAAAATATTTGTAAAACCAATAATGTTCTCAAAGAACTGAACTATGCAGGACTGCCAGAAAAAAGTATACTAGAACCAATTCAAATTTTTAATAATATTTGTAAAGATATTAGAAAAAATAAAAAAAACTATAGATACTTTTTCAAGATATTACAAAAACATATAATACAATTAGTCTAGATATACTGGTAAAAGCAATAGAAAGAATTAAAGCTTTAAAAGGTTTTATAAAAATCATAATTAGCTTTTTTCAAAATAAAGAATTATGAATAATATCTAAAAATAATCTTATAGAATCAATAGTAATTAAAAATATAATTGACCAAAGGAAAACCATCTTATCTCTACTATGAAGAATTTTTTGTGATTCTCTCCTTTGTAAAATCTAGAATAATACACAAAGAAGGTACAAAATATCAGTTATATAGAACTCTAATCTAAAAAGACAGACTACAAGAAAGCTAGAATTAAAGCATGCAGCTATAGCTTTTATGGATGATACAATGTGAATAGCAATATCTAAAGAAAATATAGAAAAGATTCTGAAAACTGCAAGAATTATCTACAAAATCAATGACTTTCAAATAAACTAGTTTTGGTCACTATTAAAAATTCTAATTGTTATTTAGAAAAAGTGAAGATAGGTATTGAAGAAGATATGATTAAAGAGCTTGATAGAATAGAACAGGCTAAATTCTTAGGAATCTGAATAAACAATCAAAAAACTATAATAGAGTTTAAATAAGAAGTGCTTAAAGAAGTCAATATAGTAACAAGAGTTCTTAAACATAAAAAAAATAATAGACAAACAAGCTCTCTATATTCTAAATAAAGTATTATATCTAGAATAGAATTTAAAATGCAATATAACATACTGTTCTGGAAAATATGCAACATATTGACAATAGTATATAGAAAACTTTTCAAGAATAAGAATGGTTAATACAGATCCATGTTTAATAGTATAATTCATCATTCAAAGATTTATAACTTGAAAAGTATTTGAATGCTACAATGAGAAAGTTAAGTAACAAGAGTTTGCAACAGACTAAATAATTCTGAGCCAGTAAAGATTATAACAATTATTAGACTCAAACAAGTATGGATTAAAAATTGAAAACCACTCAATTTATTAAATTATAAATTCTTAAGTCATCTAACTAACAAAGACAACTTTATACCTAAGTAATCAAAATTGCTAAAGATATGAAAAAAATATTTTATAGTTGAAAATAGTAAAATATCTTTGAATGAAAAAAGAAAAATGTTTGAATCAAAAAGCATCTTATATTAAAAGAATATAAAAAAGTCATACTATTACTTGAAAACAATTACTGATATACCTGAATCAACTGATTGATCAGAAAATAAAAAAAAAATAAAAGATTGGTGAATACTTCAGCTTCTATAAAATACAAACAAAAAATCTAAACTAGAATAGTTCAAAATTATAATCAAAAATCTCTTAAAAAAATAATTAAACCAGTTTATAAGATCTTGAAGAAAAAACTATACAAAATGGAAATCAAAATACTTAAAACAGAATTTAATTAAGACAAGCAAAAAAAATTGTGAATAGTAATGTAAAGTAAAAGAAATTATGTAACTTAGGAAAAATTAAGACAAGAAAAAAAGAAATACAATGTAATAGTGAAGTATTTTATTAGTTGTAGTATCAACAACAATCAGAACTAGTATAAAAAGGCATAATGCAAAATAGTAATTGAATTATAGAAAGAAAAATAGAAGAAATATATAGTATCATGCCTCAATACAGGAAAATTTATCAGAAGAATACAAGATTTAAAAATCTCTAACTTTAAATCAGTACTTAAAAAAAGAATCAAAAAAATGATTTACAATAATCAAAGCTCTTTCATGATCTAAAATAATAAAGTAAATCACATAAACATTAAAATCTAAGAAGAATTTATTATCAGAAAAAATATTAAAGAGAGAGTATATCAAGATCACCTGATTAAAATACTTCAATACAACCTCAAATTAAAAAAAAAACTAATCTTTTATTCTGATGAATCACTTATTAATTATGGAAAAGAAGAAATGAAAATGAGAATAGCTTGACTTCAGATAGAAAAAAAATAAAAGAAAAGTAAGTTTTAAATAGAAATAAATAATTGATCATTATTTATAAGAGCTAAATTGATAGCAATTATAATAATACTCCTGGTAGTTTCAATTGAGAGTATAGTGAAAATTTATACAAATAGTCAGATATATATTTTCAAGTAAAAATCTTTAGAAAAAGAAAATTCAAGAAGAACATATAAGAGATAGCTCAAAGAAAAAAATTGATCTCTTTGGGCATGTATAATAAAACCAATAAAAAAGAAAAATATAGATTTAAAGTCCACAAAAGATAAAGTATACTCAAATAAGCCTTACAATGAAAAAGCAGATATCTTAGCAAAGGAAGCTCTAAAATTTTTACTGATTAAATGGAAAGATCTCACCTTATGCAAGATTATTACTGAAATCAAGTTGTAAGAGACAATTCTAAATGATTCAATTAGGTAGTTTATTAAAAATATTAATAATAAAACAATAGCCTATCAGTGAATACATCAAAATAGAATAGAGAAAAAATAGAATCATCAGATTTTAAAATATCAGGCTTATAGTATAAGAAAGAATTAAAGATGAGCACACATAAAATATATCCTTTAACAATTTCAACAAAGAAATTTTCTTACTAAACTGGTCAATAATGAGCTATTCAATCTAAGTAAGTTGGCTTTAAAAAGATAAGATCTATATAAGCAAGTAAAATGTATTATATATAGCCAATAAGATAAAACTATAAAATACTTGCTAGAATATCCAGCCTATAAGAACCAGCTACAAGAGACATGAAATAAAGAAATATATGAAATTATTAGAAACTTTGAAGAGTTATTATGAAAAAGAAAAAGAGAGGCTAAAGAGAAAAATTTGAGATGGTTGAGAAGAAATAGAAGAGTTTAATAAGTAAATCTCTAGAATAGTAAAACAGACTTTTAAAACTAGTCAAAGTATCTTAAGCTTTTGCACTAACCTTATAAGAAATAATCTTATTCTAGAAATAGTAGATCTAAAATGCCAAGGTAAATGTATAGGAAAAATAGCAAGAAAGTAAATAATAAAAATACAAAAAAAAGTTTGCAACCAAGTTCAAAAGAAAGTTTGAAATAAGAAATATAAAAAAATAATCAAATAGAAACAAAAACAAGGGATTAATAGAGAGAACAAGATAAAAAGATTTTCATGTCATTTAAACCAAAAAACCACATTTTAGAAAAGAAGAGAATCACTACTTGAAGAAGGAAATCTTGAAGATAAAAGTTTCTGAGAAATTCTAAAAAGAAAAGTGAAGTATGAAATGAAATAGTTAAGTTTTAGGCTTTGTTAAAACTTCACAAAGTAATCTATGGTAGTGATTTACAAGCAATAAAGTTAACAATTGAAAAAATCTTTACCTGAATGGCTAATGAAGCAATAAATTATTCTCAAAGTTATACTTAAAGTTTTAATAATTTTTAAAATAGAGATGGGTGAGTTAGATAGAAACTTAACTTTAACAATATATTTTCCAATGTAAAGTATATATATATTTAATAAAGTATATATACTTAATCTGACAAAAAGTTTTAAAAAAAAACAATAGTATTTTTTAATATTGAATATCAAAATTAACTTGTTTTAAAGTATTTAGTATATAAATTTTCATAGATCACTTATGTCCCTTTTTTAGGAACAAAATTTATAGTTTTTCACTTTAATAGGAAAAAAAGTTAGAAAATGTTACAAATTAATGATTTGAATAATGGAAAACAATTGTGAATAGTTTTTTTATAGTTAATAATTTAAAAATTTTAATGTTTTCTAGTAAGAAATATTTGATTTTTGTTCCTGCCTCCTTCTTTAGTAATCTATCTTTAGTATGGTACCAACAAATTTCTTCTCATACTAAGGTCTTCTGATCACTAAACTTGTAAAACCTTAACAAGTATATGTTGATGGACATATGATTAATATACAGTTTACTTTTTTATCTAGTTTTATCTAGATAAGAATATATTTTAAAATACTCTTGTGTTTAGAGTACAATTCATTATTAAGAATTCTCTCATTCATTCAATCTCTGAGAAAATCATTTTTCTGATTAATAGATAAGGTTTCACATTGGTAGCCTTAATTAATAACTATATTTCTCTTTAGTTATTATTTATAGTTCTTATCTATTATATTACTTTAGTTCTATTTTTAGATCATATGATATATGTAATGCAAAGTGTGTCCTATTGATTCATAGGTTAAATTTAATCATTAAAACAAAATAGTGATTTATATAATACACATTATTTAATTTCTTTATTCTATTATCATATTTTATCTATATTTAGCTAGCAGGTTACCCAAGTAAGCAGATTTGACATATTGATCTGATTTGGTAAATTTGATAGATTTGGTTACTTTGATCATCAAATAATTAATATTCGATTATATATATAAAGACAGCTGTTCAAAACAGTTGACCTAAGGTTTTATCTACTAAATTCTTTTATTCTTGATATTATATATCTCTAATAAACCTTTTAATTAAATCAAATCATCCAAAACCTCTTTCAATGTATTTGTATAATTTCTACTATCCTTGAATTACCAACTTTAATATATTATGATTGAGGTATTCTCATTCAACTTAAAATAGATTACTGCTATAGTTATCCCATCTATTTATCTGATTTGGAGATTATTGGATAGGTTGATAACATATAGCATAGCCCTTTATAACTAAATCAAAGAAGTTATCAATCAGATTATAGTTTATTACTAAAAATAGACTACCTAGTATCGATTTACTATTGAGATAGAACAGGTAATTGTCTGATTTATCTTATTCAAATGATCTAATAGTACCAATAACTGAATCCATATTAATATTATCAATATCAGCATTAATGAGCTTTGTTGTATTGTCCGTATAATGAGATGGGTAATTTTTTACTTTTTTTTTAAAGTTTTTAATATCTCAACTTCTATAGCTATTGGTTTATATATACTATTGAAGTGTTTCTTTCTTGCTGAGTGACTATTGAAGTCTTTTCTATAGACTATATACTTGTATATTTTTGAAGATCAAGATTATTTAATTTTTGATTGTTTGTAAACAAGTAAACCTAACTTTTTTCTTCCCTTGAAACTGATTTTTTCATGGTTTTTATTTTCTTTTCTTTTTAAAAAAGCCAGTACTTACTTGTTGAATAAAGGTGGTAGTTTATTTAATATTATTAAAATAAATAGAAGAGGTTCTTTCTATCTATTTTATAAAGAGCTTCTTAACTTGTGTTAACTGTTTAATTGATCCCAAGTATTTAAAAACAATGTCATAGAGAAAACTAATCTCTACAGAAATGTTTGTCATAATATTGGTTTATATAAAACTTCACTTTATTATTTGCTTTTGTGAAAATTTTTTTATAAATAATATTATATTAATTTGAAAATATAAATTTATATATTTATAAAAAAATAAATTTATAAATATTTTTAAAAAAATAAACCTATGGGTCAATAACACAAAGATAGTGCTCCCAGATCACAATAATAAGATTTGTAGTTTAATACTACTTAAGAATCAAAATCAAAAATTATTTTTTTAATCAGGTTTATTAGTTATTCTAAGAAAGTTATATCTAATTATTTGAAACAAGATTAAATTAGGTTAGACTATAGAAAAATAGAACTTCTGGTCTTCTATTGATCAGGAATTGAAATTTACAGTTATACTATTGGAAAGATTGCATGAAGAAAGGTTTCTTATTTAGTTCACCATAATATTCCAAAGATTATCTATCTTGATAGTTTTTAGAACTTCCACTCCTTTAGTTCAGAATATTCTAATATAATGCTTCACTTAAATAAAAATCAATTAAACAAAGTTGATTTGATATTACAAATAGTGATAAAGAAGATAAAGTGCCCCCTTTGAGATCTGAGTAAATAATATCTGGAAGTATTGAAGTGTTTTTTTTTTTTTTTTTTTTTTTTTTTTTTTATATGACTCTCTGTCAGGCTAGTTATATGTGCTTTATTAAACAATTGTAAGCTGTACATTATATATATGATGCTAAAGCTAATCTCTAACTAACTCACTTATCAAAGTCTTATATTTATCTAGGAACTTTGGGTATGATTTATCGCTCTGTTAGTAGTTCAGGTAAAAACCCTTCTAACTTCTAACATCATCGCCCGCAGGTTACTACTGCATCTGGAAGTATTGAAGTGTAAATTACTGTAAATCTCATTAAGTATATACTATATAGACTAGTTTAGTAAATATAATATAAAATTTATAAATCTCAATATTAAATTAGTCTGTTTCACCATCAATAACTGTATATTTGACTGTCTTACTCTTATCTAGATTTGCTTCACTCACAAAGTAATAGTAGATTTACCTAGGATAAACCACAATAGGTTATTATTAATCGACATATATATAAAAATATATAGTTTATATAAGATAATTAATGTTAAGTTTAGAATTTCATTATTTAGATGTTAAGTTAATTTTTAATAAAGTGTTTGTATCTAATACTAGTTATGGTTTAAAAAAAAAATTTTTTTTTAAAAATTTATATAAGTTTTCAAATAGTTTAAAATAGAAAGAATATTTTAATACCTATAAATCAATAATATAATGGTAGTACTCCCAGGTTACAATTGCAAATATATAATTTAATACTATTTAAGAATTAAAATTAAAAATTATCTTTTAATCAGATTTATCTATTATCTTATAAAAGTTATACTTAATTATCTGAAACAAAATTAAATTAGATTATATTATATTAAGATGTGACTTCTGATCTTTTTTCAATTAGAACTAAGATCTATAATTATATTACTAGAAGAATTGTATAAAAAAAGGTTTTTAATTTAATTTATCATAAATGTCTCAAGACTTATCTATCTTAACAGACTCCAGAATCTCTACTCATTTAATATAGAATATTTCAATTTAATACTCTTTTTAAATAAAAATCAGTTAATAAGAATCAATTCAATGCTACAGGTAATAATAAAAAAGGCAAAACATCTTCTTTTAAGATCTGAGCAAATAATATTAGAAAATATTAAAGAGTATAAAAAATCTTATTAGGTAAATATAAAAAGAACTAGTTTAATAAAAATTATAAAATTTATAAGTTTAATACTAACTTGTCTAGCCACATCATTGATGATTATATATTAACTATTTGACTCTTGGTTGAATTTATTTATTTAAAAAGAGATAATATGTTTACTTAGAATTAATCACAATAGATATTAATATGTAAATATATAAAAATATATAATTTATATGAGATAATTGATAACATATCATAAAATTTAATTATCTAATAAAGAGTATGCATTTAATACTAATTGTAAATTAAAAAATATTTATTTTAATTAAATAAATTTCTTTTAAAAAAAGTTATTAATTTGAATAAAAATCTTTTAAAGAAAATTTAAATAGTTTTTATTTTTTATTTTTCATTTTTAAATTGATTTTAATAATTTATTATTTTTTAGAATAATTTATAATACTAAGCTATTGACAATGATTTTAATAAATAAAAATTAGCATATTAATATCAATTTATTAAAAAAGTAAAATATTGTTTTCAAAATTTGACTTGAAGTATTTAGTTATGACTTTGTTAATAGACTTTTTATATTTTTAAAATAATATGACTCATCAATCAATAATATACAATTATAAGTTAGCTATTATATAAATAGTTACAGTATATAATATTGTAAATATTTATTTAATGGTTTAATAAAGACTTACTAGGATAGTAAAATTGTAGGTCAAAAAAAATCTTATTAATATAATAAAGTTAATTATCAAATATATTTAATAATTAACAAATGCACAAACATTTATTAATATTTTATGTTATATAGATACAATTCTAAATTTGATATTTTAAAAGAAAATATTTGATACCAAAAAAAAATTATTTTTTTATACATCAGATACATATTAGCAATTAAATATCATAAAAGACATGTCATTTTACAAACTTTCTAATTTGGATCAAGTGCTATTGCGTTGCATTTGATATGATTTACAGATGATGAAAATTCTTTGCTTTAAGAGCTGTGTGAAAAGTCCATATTTAATCATACAATAAATATATTCATTAGAACTGATCGGTTAAACACTTTCTAGGGGCCATCGTTGAACAACATTTTTAATCTGTGTGTCATTTCCTGCTAAAATTGTGCCATTTCTCGTAGCTATAATCATCGTGGTATAAGTACTTTTCACCCTTCCACATCCCGAAGGAGTAGCGAGGAAATAATCCGAATTCATACAAACTATCTTATCTACAATACCCGACATACCAGCTCCCGTAAACTCTTTATCCACAAGTTCATTCTTTCGAATATTGCTAAATATATCCATTGACACCCATGTTTTGACATTTAATGATGAGTTTACGATATCCATCGCCTTGTGATGATCTTCAGTTAACAGGTGGAAAGTTGATGATTGGGTTTTTCCACCTCCGACCGGATAATCAGTAGCGAGATAAACATTTTGAATTCCATGAGCTTCTTTCAAGGAATCAACAGCCTTCACAAGGGATAGTGCGCAATTTTGTAACAAATCGATTTTGGCGCGTTCCATACGCCAATGAATGGCAATGTACGGCTTAATTCTATTTGTAATATTTGCCGCTTCATCGAAGAAATGACGTGCATAGGGTATTGGTGAAGAAGCCTCGGGAAATAATGGATGGAAAATGAAATGAGCTGTTAACAAAACTTCAACGTCCGACCTTAGATTGTTGACGAGAAAGTTTGAAAACGCGATATGTTTTTTTTTATTGGAATAAAATTTTTGTTCAACATAGAATTGCTTGAAGGGAGTGGTTTCGTCGAGACGAAAATCGAATCGACTAAGACAGTTTTTCTTTTTGAGTATGTCAGGATATGGTTTAATTAATTCAACAGTATTGTTTTCCTTTCCATTTAATATGTACGCATGTTCTGTATCCGGTTTTACATTACGTTCCTTTAACCAACTTTGAAAATCTACTTGTGAAATGAAATGAACCCTCGGAAATAGTTTTCTGAATTCTTCGGAATCATAGTAAAAATCGAAGGAGAAGTTTTGGCAAGAGTTGATCCGGGAATTTCCAACATTTGTCAAAACCATTGTACGATCAAGAGCCATTGCCAAGTTAACAAATGATCGATAATGCATGTTGGCTTTTGTCTCTTGTTCCGGTTGATAGTATGCAAAAAGGAATCGACAATTTGGCTTTCCACAGTATTTCATGTTTACTTTTCTATCATGTTCAGATTCGATGCTTTCTTCTAGCGCAGTTTCGTCAAAACCACAACAGGTTGCCTATAAATTCGATAATGTAATTATCATGTTTCAATCTCTTTTCAAAATGTTAAGACACAATGCTTGCGTGAATACTTACAGGATTAATGGGTATTTTATCCTCATAAAAAAAAAACCCAACTAGATTCACCGTTATCAGTGTGATAAAGAAGTACATTGTCATTCTTTTAATACGTTCACGTCTGTTATAAGAATATAATGGAGGCACGGTAGTAGATCTTTTTGGCATGTTTAAGATCTGATACAAAAAAAGCTTATATTATTTCTTTGATAATGTAAAGTTATAGGTGAAAGTTGAAGAAACAGAAAATCTCCTGGTTATGGAACGAATTTATAACAAAAATTTTGAGATTTCATACATCGTGTATCGAAGTTGTTTTTATCGTTATATGCGTGCATTCATTGGGGGCAGGTGGTTTTTCCTGAAAAGGGAATTCTCACACCCCGCCCAATTATCGGTACGCACGGATAATTACGGAACATGGAGATCACGGGTATTTAAGTTAGACAGGATAAAAAGATATGATTGCAAAGAATACATGATGCAAAAATCTATCCATCTAAATTTCAAAAATTTAGTACATTCCTCTCGCATTAGTCCCTTCAATTAATTTACCCTCCCTCTGCGTTTCGAATCCATTCTCTCAAATATTTTGTTGAAGTTTCTTCGCATCCGAGATAAATAATTTTTATTATCATACGTACATCGATAGGTAACTAAGGAATCGACAAACAATTAGATCATCTATTATTTACCTTTTTCTATTCTTTTTAATGAAAGCTTATGAGTTCGACCAAAGATTTCATAATCGATACCAACAATGAAGACTCATTTAGTTTGCTGCATCATAACATTTATCATTTATATACAAACTTCAAACGATCTCCTGGAGAAGTAACCAATGGGTACATGATTTCCAGTTGATCACCTGCGAGGCTTTAAATTTTTTTGAAATAAAACGAAGAAAATTATTTATTAATAGCGAATATTCGAATATTCAAATATTGTTTCTTTTATTTAGCTTGATAAGGTTGGAAGCAAATTTAAAATTAATCTATCCACAATTGGTCATATTGGTTTGTCACTTTTATTAATAAAAAACTAACACTATAGAATATTTCACGTTTACAATAAACTAGTCATTGATACAGTCATTACTTGAAAATATCTTTTAATTTTAAAAACTTAAAACCATTTTGATAATAATGGAATGCTTATTATAATAAAATAGTATAAACAATTGTTTTTTTTTTTTTTTTGTATACCCGTAGCCAGGTTAGATCGTTAGTTTATTAATCAAACAAGCGTAAAGGCTTGGGCGTTGCTCCAAGTTTAGTTATTTAAGTTTTACTTTTTTTAAAAAATTATAAAAAATAGGTTTATTTTGTTTTTATTTAAAAAAAAAAAGTTTTTTATTTAAAAAAAATAGTTTTTTTTATTAAAATAAATAGTTTTTTTATTAAAATAGATAGTTTAATTTCAAATAGCATAAAGGCTTGGGCTATAATCCAAGTTTAGTTATTTGAGTTTTATTTTTTTAAAAAATTGTATTTTTTTTATAAAAAAAGTTTTTTATTTAATTTTTTATTTAAAAAAATATATATATATTTTTTAAATAGTGTAAAGGCTTGGGCTATACTCCAAGTTTAGTTATTTGAGTTTTATTTTTTTTATAAAAAATTGTGGTTTTTTTTAAAAAAACAGTTTTTTATTAATTAAAATCATTATTTAATTACTGATTATTAATTATAATATCTAATTAATTATTACTCATCAATTCTGATTTTTAATTAATTATTAATCAATGATTCTGACTCTAATTGATTACTAATCATCAATTATGATCTTTAATTGATCACTAATCATCAATCTCGATTACCAATTGATCACTAATTATCAATTCCAATCTCTAATTGATTACTAATCATTGATCTCAATCTCTAATTAATTACTAATTATTGTTTAGATCACTAATTGATTACTAATCATTGATTCCAATCTTTAATTGATTCTTAATTATCGATTAAATTACTAATTGATTACTAATCATCGATCCCGATATCCAATTAATTATTAATTATTGATAGATCACTAATTAATCACTAATCAGTGATCTCATTCACTAATTAGTTACTAATTATTAATCCTGATCACTAATTAGTTACTAATTATTAATCCTGATCTCTAATTAATTACTAATTTATATTCTAATATCTAATTAATCAATAATTTGTAATCCCAATTTCTAATTAATTACTAATTAGTAATTTCACTCTAATTAATCAGTAATAATCAATTTTATCTCTAATTGATTATTAATTATTGATCTCAATCTCAAATTGATCACTAATCATTGATTTTGATATCTAATTGATTACTAATCCTTGATCCTGTTCTCGAATTGATCATTAATCCTCGATCTCTAATCTTAAATTGAACACTAATCTCTAATTGATTATAATCCCTTATTGATTACTAATCATTAATCTCGATCTTGAATCAATCATTAATCATTAATCTCGATTACCAATTAATCATTAATCATAAATCTTAATCTTAAATTTATCACTAATCCTTGATCCTAATCTCAAATTGATTACCAATCCTCAATCCTGATCTCAAATTGATCACTAATCCTTGATCCCAATCTCAAACTGATTACTAATCCTTGATACCGATCTTAAATTTTTCACTAATTCTTGATTCTAATCTCAAATTATTCACTAATTCTTGATTCCGATCTCGAATTGATTACTAATCCTTGATTCTGATCTCGAATTGATCTCTAATCCTTGATCCCGATCTCGAATTGATTACTAATCCTTGATCCCAATCTCGAATTGATCACTAATCCTTGATCCCGATCTAGAATTAATTACTAATCCTTGATTCCAATCTCGAATTGATCATTAATCCTCGATCCTGATCTCGAATTGATCATTAATCCTTGATCCCAATCTCGAATTGATCATTAATCCTCAATTCCGATCTCAAATTGATTACTAATCCTCAATCCCAATCTTGAATTAATCACTAATTCTCAATCCCAATCTTGAATTGATCACTAATCCTCGATCCCGATCTCGAATTGATCACTAATCCTCAATCCTGATCTTGAATTGATCATTAATCCTCAATCCCAATCTCGAATTGATCACTAATCCTCGATCCCGATCTTGAATTAATCACTAATCCTCGATCCCAATCTCAAATTGATCACTAATCCTCAATCCTGATCTCAAACTGATTACTAATTCTTGATACTGATCTCAAATTATTCACTAATTCTCGATCCCGATCACGAATTGATCACTAATCCTCGATCCCAATCTTGAATTGATCACTAATCCTTGATCCCGATCTCAAATTAATCACTAATCATCAATCCCAATCTCGAATTGATCACTAATCACCGATTCCAGATCTCGAATTGATCACTAATCACCAATTCCAATTTCTAATTAATCACTAATCACTGATTCTAATCTCTAATTAATCACTAATCACTGATCTAGATCACTAATTAATCGTTAATCACTGATCTAGATCACTAATTAATCACTAATTAATTATGTAATCACTAATTAATCATTAATTAATTATGTAATCACTAATTAATCACTAATTAATTATGTAATCACTAACTAATCACTAATTAATTATGTAATCACTAATTAATCACTAATTAATCACTAAATAATTATGTAATCACTAATTAATCACTAATTAATTATGTAATCACTAATTAATCATTAATTAATCACTAATTAATTATGTAATCACTAATTAATCACTAATTAATCAATCACACGTTTAATCAGTGATGTCGGAGATTGATGTCTGAAATTGATGAAAACCCAGCACATCACACTCGTGTCACCTGGCACCGACATCGTGACATATCGTGTCATGACCTCAGATAACATACTCCCGAGCTCCAAAAAATCCTGTCACACCCCGCATTTTTAAAATCATCTCTCGTGATCGCCGGAGCATAAGAACTCAAATTCTGGTTTTATAGTCACACAGAATAACGCTTTATTATAGGGTCGATAGAATTCTAATTCCAAGAATAGAATTTCAAATGCAGCATAGTATATTATCATGGAAAACATGCAATAACCTAACAACCAGATTCCGAAAACTATTCAAGATCAAATATACATTATGCAAATTGATACCTAATAGCGTAGTACACCACCCTAAAATCTATAGCCTCAAAAACATATGGATGTTACAAAGAGAAAGTCAAGTTACAGGTCTTTGTAATAGGCTAAATAATAAAAATCCAGCAGGACTCACAACAATCATCAGGCTTAAATAGGCACAAATAAAATACTGGGAACTCCAGAACTTGCTCAACTATAAGAAACTAGACCAAATAACAGACAAGGATAACTTCTCTATACAAATACTTAAAATTGCAAAGGATCTAAGAATAACTTTCCAAAGCTGAAAATGGAATAAAACTTTTGAATGGAAAAAAGGAAACAGCACAATTCAGGAATATCTATCAAAAGAAGAATATAGAAAAGCTATTCCATCTCTGTGCAACAATAGACTAATGTTTCTTGATCAGATCATAGAGAAGAAAACCAGGAGACTAAAAGAGTGGAGGTTGATTCAACTTCTCCAGGGAACAAGTAAAGAACTAATTCCAAATTGGCACGTCAGACTGTCACACCTATTGATATCAAAAACAATAGAAGAAATTATGGAAAAATGGTATTATGACAATATCTCATAGGAACCAGACTATCCAAAACTCAACCAGACTAGGGACAAGAAACAAAAAACCTGGTGTATCCTGAATGAAAGTTCAACAAGATTAATCTGGGGAAAAGTTTCAAGATCAGAAAAGGAAATGGTACACTTTAACTGTGAAGAACAAACAGAAAACCAGGAAAACAACTTTGTCCCAGTGCAAAAGATGTGCAAAGTGTATACTTAGTAATAGTGCTTGCATCATAAATCGAAATAGAAATAAGCTATATGAGATCACTTTTTTGAACAAACACAAATCAACAAGAACTGCCAAAGAACTAAAGATTCCAATTAAAAAAGAAGTACTGGAGAGTAAAATAGTAGACAAGATCCAGAGTACTACAATATCTCAAGAAAGCGAAAATCAAATACCACAGATAATAATCGAAAGATGAGAAACAAGAATTATTGAAGAACACATTCAAGAAGGAATTTATCAAGACCAGTGAAAAGAAATTTTATGATTAAATCTTGAAGAACAAGAGAAATTTCAGTTTTACTCAGATGAATATCTAATAGATCATGGAAAAAAAACAGCCAGAATGGAAATGACATAGATCCAAACCAAGGGAAAAGGTCAAGGAAGTAGTTTTCAGGCAGGTGTACAAAATTGACCATTATCTACAAGAGTAGAGCTAGCAGCAATAGTTACAATTCTATTGATAATACCAGTAGAAAGCTCAACTAAAGTCTATACAGATAGTCAAACATGTATATTCAAATGGAACAAGCTGGAAAAAGATAATCCAAAAATGACTCATAGAAGATGGCTGAAAGAGAAAAACTGGTCCCTTTGGGCAAGAATGCTAAATATCGTCAAAACTAAAAACATAAAGTTAAAGTTGATTAAAGTTAAGGCACATACCAATATCAAGAAAAACGATCTAACTGATAAGCTGGCTAAGGAAGCACCAAACCTCCTAGCAATCCAGTGGAAGAACCTTAAATCTGATAAAATTATTACAGAAGTGAAATGGCAGAATATAACACTGGATAGTTCTATAAGACAATTCATAAAAAGAACAAATAATAAAATAATAACATACTGCTGATCACAACAAAATCGAATCAGTAACAAATGGAACCTTCAAATAGAAGATCAGCAAAACTATTCATGGGACATGGTATAGGAAAGACTAAAAAAAGAACATATATGGGACACCTCCTTTAAAAGCTCATAGTGAAAAAGTTTTCTATTAAAGTTAATCAACAATGAACTATTGACAATAGCAAAACTAGTAATTAGGAAACCAGACCTATATCATAAGAATGACTGTTTAGCATGCGGTGAACAGGAGAAAACAATAGAGCATCTTTTGGAATGCTCAAGATATAAAAATAAAATGAAGGAAACCTGGTCTAGAGGAGTAGAAATAATATATCAAGAATTTAAGAAAGAGAGATAGAAAAGAAAAGATCAAGCTCAAAAAGAACATAGTAATATCCTGACAGTAGATAGAAAAGAAACAAAAGAAATAGAAGCATGGGCAACAAAATTTATCGAAAAAGTATCCACTAATAGTCAAGACTCAATCAATTTTCTTTCAGGGTTAATCAAAAGGGATTTATTAAGTGAAGTCAGAGAACTTGAATGTGAAGAAAAAAAGATAGGAACAGTTGCTAAAAAATGGATACTCCATTGTCAAAAGAAGACTTTGAATTACGTCAGGAAAGAAGTATGGAACAAACAATATGAACTAGTAATAGAATAGAAAAGAGCT
>CAJVPT010000504.1:0-29067 GCA_910592055.1 Acaulospora colombiana
AATTCTGTACATGTCTCCCTTGAAGCCTATAGACCATTTGAGGATTACTCTATCATAGTTCTCCTGTTTTTTATATTCCACATCTGTGGATTGCCACAAGCCCCATGTTTTCATACGTAGTGATCTGATTGGTCCATATTTGGTTAGTGCAATTTTGAGTTCTCCACGTATTACATTCAGGGGAATGTTACATACTCTCATTGTCTTGCTTTTTGTGGTAATATTATTGTGGATCGGCATTTCTTGTGTTTGAATAGTGGTGTTACTGTCTAATTTGATACTGGATGCCATCTCGGCTTCTTTTTTATCTGCGAACAAGATGGTTATGTATTTGCCTGAAGGTGTATTGTTAGTTCTGATTGATGTAACTAATTTGTATCTTGCAAGTGCTGTCTTAACTAAGTATAGTTGGCTGTTAATATCTTTGCCAAGAACCTGCTCCAAGGGAAGTACTTTCTTGAAGCGTTTTCTTCCATATTGTGTTTGCCAATCTATGAGAGGAGGGCGTTGCGGTGTTTGGTTTTTAGAGATTGTTTCCTTGCCCTTGCTCTTGTCCTGTTTTTCTTGTTGTGCTTTTTCGCTTTCTTCAAACCAGTCAATTTCTAATGCCGCCGGTATGCTGAAAGCCTTTGGTGAGGATAGTGCACTGATGAAATGGTCGCGGTATTTTGCCTCTCTATGGTAGAGTTGGTTTTGTTATTGTTGTTAATGTCTTACTGTTTGTGAGTTATCTACCTCAAAGATTGCTTATATACCTTCGTGTTCTGTAGGGACCACTTCTAGTTCCATACTTGTGTGTGTTTGTCTTTGGATGGTTCTGCCACTTCTTAGTGTTGTGCTGTTTTGTGTTTGCCCTTGTTCTGGTGTTGTTTGTTGTGAAAACATGTTGTGTTTTTGTTAGAAACTCTCTTTTTCGTCCCAAAAATTGTTCTTGTGAAAAAATTTCCTAAAAAGAAAATTTTTAGAAATTTTGATGCGAGTGGGAGAGTTTTTTTTTTTTGTTGCAAATAAGCAGTATATATTGAGATAGCTTCAATATAATATTACTATATAAATTTCAAATAAAATAAGATTGAACCAACATTAAAAAAAAATTATAAAAATCTTTAAATACTTTATCATAAATTTTTATTTTCTTTTATATGTTTTACAATTGCTAAAAAATATAATTTCAATCTTTTTTATATAATTAAAAACAGAGTTTTTATTTAAAAGAAATTATAAGTAAAATAAAATAA
The DNA here is from genome assembly GCA_910592055.1 of Acaulospora colombiana. NCBI lineage: Eukaryota > Fungi > Glomeromycota > Glomeromycetes > Diversisporales > Acaulosporaceae > Acaulospora > Acaulospora colombiana. Next base: position 1,239 of record CAJVPT010000504.1, read on the forward strand.
ATTGTAATAATTCTTTAAAATATTTTCAATGAATTAAAAAAATATAAAACTTTATTTTATAAAGTTTTAATTGATTTATTATGATCAAATAAGATTTATATATTATAAAAATATTTGATAAAAGACCTGTGGGTTAATAACACAGTGATAGTGCTCCCAGGTCTTAATCACAAGGTCTGAAGTTCAATACTACTTAAGGACCAAAAATCGAAATTATCTTTCTGATTAGGTTTACCTGATTTCCTATGAAAATCATACCCAATTATCCAAAACCAGTTCAAGACAGGTTAGGTTGCATGAAGATGGGACTTCTGACCTTTCGTCAATCAGGGGTTGAAACTTAAGGTCATACTAATGGAAGAATTGTATGAAGTAAGACTTCTGGTCTAACCTCCCATATTAAGCTCCCAGCCCATCCTGCCCTGGCAGCCTCCAAAACCCCCACCCTTCTAGCTCAGAATATCCAATCTGGTGCTCCACTTAATTGAAAATCAGTTAATAGAGACTGATCCGATACCCCAGGTGGTGACAAAGAAGGCAATATGCCTCCTTTTGAGGTTTGAGCAAATAATATCTGGGAATATTATAGGATGTGTACATCCCATTGGGTATATTCAACAGGTCTAGCTTAGGGAATTTCAATACAAAAATAGTTATATAAACCCCATACTAACTAGTCTAAGTATCGCCATTTATGACTGTATTTTAATTATTCAGTCACTAGCTAGATGTATCTATTCTTGAAGTGATAGTAGGTCTAGCTAGGATTGCCATGATAAGTTAGCATTAATCTGCATATGTAGAGATGTTTGATGTAATGACAGTGGAATTAAATTGCCAAATAAAGTCTCACATCTAATACCAGTTGCAGTTTAATAATAAAAAAATATTTGATAAAATCTATTAAAAAAAAAACTTTTGCCACAGATCTATTTTTTCAAAAAAAATTCTTTTACGTTAATTTTTAAAGAAAAAGAAAAGATAAATAGAAAGATATTTTTTCAAAAAGAATTCAATAGAAAAATGATTCAATAAAGGTCTTATTACAATAAGAATATCCTTATAGAGGTAATGCAAACAAGTTATACAAAAAAACAACAATGTAAATAGTAAAGAAAAGCACTATAAACAAGGAAAATCAAAGAAAACACTCAAATTAAAACCAATATCAAAGATTTTAAAAATCAATACGTGTATCAAAATCTAATAACACATGTTACAACATTCAAATTCTCAACAAAATTCAATCAACCATTAACTGGATAAAGAAGTCAAAGAAAACATCATATTTAATAAAGATCTATTAATAAATAAACTCAATAATATCTTAACAATATCAAATATAGAGAAACAAGAAGAAAATCATCTAGAACTGATTATAGAAATACAAAAAGAAGCATGCATAAATGATCTAGACATGGAGATAGAGAAAGAAAAATATTAATAAGTCTTGATCTCATGCTAGAAATAGGCTGGTAACAAGAGTAAATAAAAGGTAGACATTTAAATTATCAACAAAGAACCCCTTTTTCCTTTAATAAAACTATTTAATATAATAAAAAAAGAACCAAAATTAGTATTCATACTATTGATTAGCCAGGTAAAACCATAGCTCAGAAGATAACTTTCCACATTAAGGTCCTAAATTTATCGGAAGGACTTATAAGAACTCAAAGAAAAAAGAAAAAAGAGATGATATATATAATTACTATTTTAAGTAACAAACAAAATGCAATCAAAATTTGTAATAATCTACTATTCGATATAAACGATAAATACATAAACCTCATAGTATACACAAACCCAGTTCTAAATAAAAAAATAATATTAGTGTATGAAATATTTCTCTAGATATAAATTTATAGAAGTGCAATTGTTCTTCATTAAATATAAAGCAATTACTATAGCAACATTACTATATTAATATAGTTGATATGGTAAACAGCAATGATTCCTTATACAAAAAAAGTAAACAAAGATGCTCTAATCAACAAATAGAGTATTTTCCTCAAAATATACTCAATAAGAGTTTTTAATATACAATTGAATGAAAATCAAATGGAATCATATAGATAAACTATAGCAAAACTCATCAACCTTCTACTCAATAATATTATATTTGATTTTGAAAATTTGTGAACAAATTAAGGTCAAGACCTGTTATATAGCAAGAAGAATATTATAACAAAGAAAGAGGTTTATAGTCATTAACTTTAGTAACTAGGATGAATTAAAAGCAGTCATATTTCAAGAATTTCAACTTGGAAACTTTGACTATGCCTAACAACTAATTAAAGCCAAACTGTATACAATCTATAACAGTTTAGAACATTTACTCAGTGACTGCTCAATTAAAAAATGAAGAACGCAATAAAAGAAATACAATAAAAAAACAAGTAAACAAGTTTGAAAAATTATATAACAAGTTTAGACTAATGTATATTATTCCAATTAAAAATCAAATCAAAACCTTAAATACTATTCATAAGTTAAACACAAGTCGATATCATGAAAATTTGTAAAAAAATTAAACAAGAGATCAAAGAGATCAAATAAAATATTAATGACCTGAATAAAAGGTTATATCATCTGAAAGTCACAGAAAACAACTTTCAAAACACTATAAAAACAGAGAATAAAGAAAAAGACCCTTAAAATCAAAAAAAGACTTCTATTTCACAATTAAATAATAAAAAGTACTTCAATATTCAAGCTCAACAACAATAGATTCATAAGTCTATAGACAAAATGAATCAAAAAATATATAAGACACTTAATACAATATTAGAACTGATCCCTAGTGCAAACTTTCTTTTTTTTTTTTTAACAATGCTAGCTCATTCCTGTACCAGTATTAGGATCTTTATTAATTATTAAGATAGATTCTAGGGACAAATAGTATAAGTAATTACCCATATAGTCTAAGGATTTACAGATTAACAAATAGTACAAGGGATATCTATTTACATCTCACTCAACCAGGATAGAGGAATTATGCGATTGACTAGTATAAAATTTCTCTTAATTCTTAATTAAGTCAGAGGATCTGGTAGTATTTTACCCTATCAATTTAATAAGATACTGTTCATAATTTAAATCTTCTATTACCAAAGTGACACTATCTAGAATTGTGGTTCACTAGATAACTTATTGTTATCCTTGTATAGGAAGGCTAATGTATCAAGAACTTGTCTAAGATACTCAGCACCATCAGTATTGAGGGTCTCTTATATAGTATTTTTATGACTCCTATTAGTGTATATGTTTTTATGGGGGCCTGTCTTGCTTATTATCACTTATTCTTTGTAGCAATCCATCTTTATCTATTTGAGAAACCTGTCTTGTGTTTTTTCTTAAATACTGGAATGCCTTACTACATAATTTTGTTACTCAGATAAGGAATTAGTCTTGATTAAGAATGTCATATCACTTAGCCTTGTTTTATTTAGAGCCTGTTTTTAATAGTCAGCTTGTGTACCAGGCTGATTTTCTGTCTTGTTATGGGCATAATAAGTGGTTGATTCCTTGTTATAGTCATGCTGGGGTAACGGATCGTCACCATAAGATAGATAAGATCTTTTGTGCCACCGATAGCTAAATTTTACTTGGTCCTTATGTGGTATTGAACTTTGTATCTTGTGTTTGCGACTTGGAAGCACCACCACTGTGCTATAGATATACATTTTTCTCTTTTAGAAATCATTAATAAGCAATACATCAGAACTATTTCTACTGGATAATCTACTATACAATAATTAAATACTAATTTAAGAAGATATCTAAGGATACAAAAAAAATAAATTTCATCAAACATTACTATCTACTTAAATAATTATGCACTAAAAGATAACCTCAACAATAATAATACAAATGTGCATATTAAAACAGATACTCAATATTCAATATGGCAAACTAAAATCATTAATATTTAATGTCTAACAAATAAATACAAGAAAGTAATTTTGATCAATTGATATATATTATAATAAAGAACTAGGATATTATAGTAATAACTGAGATCAACAATAACTATTAACAATTCAAATGCTAGAAATATCCATTTTATTATATAATTTTGTTAAACAATAATAAATAAATTATTGGACCAAAATCAAACTTAATAATCCAAAAAGATATAGCAGATCACATTTACAATACAACACCTAGAAAAGAAGACTAATCCATACAAATTTTACTTTTTTCAAGAAACAAATACTCAGGATCATAGATATCTACTTTTATACAAACAAGAGAGATAAATAATAACAAGAAATTCTCAATAAACTAAAGCAATATATAAGAAAAGCACTTCAAAAGAATTTGCATCTCCTTATCTTAAAAGATCAAATAAAGTTCCAACCTGGTATGGAACGAAAATATTATGCATAAACAAATCATATCCAATAAACCAATAGTTCTTCAAATAAAAATATTTATATATTATAGTTTAGAGAATATATATAGACTTCACAATTTAAGCAAAAGAGAATTCACTTAAAAAATAATGATAAAGCAACAGAATTAATCAAATTTGGATGAATATACTTCCATCTTAGCAAAGTAGAAAAGCCTATATTAGAGAAGCTATAATATCATAGATCATATATATGATGCAATTTATACATAATGGTCTAGAATCCAAAAATCTAAAAGTCTAGCATAAAAGATTGAGTGTTGTAGGACAAGAAACTATAGATTGAGGCTCAAATACAGATAAGGGAAATATGTATATCTGACAAAATATGGAAAGTTTAGCAAAGTTTAGGATTAGCATAGTCTATTATAAAGTAAATAATCTATTACTAGTTAGAAAAATACAAATAGCTTACCAGTATATATTGAGAAGACAGTGTTTAATATGTTAGAGAAACAGTCTTCATTGTAAATAGTGACAAGAATTAGTAATATATAAAAAAAAATAGAATGCAAATAAAGTGATACTTATCCTTGGTTAAGTCAATTATATATATTTACCTTCTTTAAATATCCTTTATAGAAGAAGTTCTCTTCTTTGTATTAGTTGTAAGTATTTGTGAGTCTTTTGAATTATGTGCAGCACTATAAATTAGTGACAGACTCATTGGGTTAGTCTATAACACTAGATTCTCTGATTTACAATGATCACAGATTCAATATAACTGAAATAGAAACATGACAACTGAATCCATACAAGGAAACATTCTATTATCAGTCAAACTATAGAAACAATTGGCAATTGAAAATAGTAAACAATAGAAAAAATTCTTCTTAGAAAATAACGGAGCCTTAAACAATTAAATCACAAAACCAAAATCAATAAACAAATAATAAAACATTATATATAGTCACATTTTAAAAGCAGTCAAGCTTTACATATCAAAAAGAAAACAATATAAAAGAAAAAGAATACTAAAGGGAGTAGACATAAGTAAAGATTCTCTAATGCGGATGCAGCTCTCAATATCAGATTGAAAACTGTTTAAAAAACAAACAAGCTATTTTCTATTCTGTCAAAACAACTTCAAGAAAAGTTTCTAAATGTCTAGTAGTATTTGATGAAGCTAAAGGTAAATATTCCAATAACTTTTTACAGTACTGACTAGACTATATCTAGAAAATTATACTTAAATACAAAGTTATTGCTCAAACAATTATACACAAAAAGCAATGTCTTTCGATTAAAAAAAAAATATTAAATAGATAAATATATTTATAAATAAATAAAAAAGTGATAATCGATGATATTATGGAAAAATACAGTAGACCTATTACCCTGAACAAGATTATTATAGAAGATGAAGAAGTATCCATAATAATCAATTACAATGAAATCAAAAACAGTGCTAGACTACACTTCTATAACTAGATACCAGTCAGAAATATTAGGCAATTTTTAACTTTTTCTCCTGGACACAGAATATAAACCAAAAAAAGTATCAATTCTAAATAATATTACCTAGTTCTTGCTAAAATATTTACAGAAGAAATTAAAAAAGCAATTCATAATAAAAGTATAAAATTAGTTTATAGGAAAAATCAAATTCCATGTATAACCTATAAAAAATTAGAAGCAAAAGCAATTGAAGAAATCTGATCACTTTTAAACAGAATTATCAGAGAAGATAACATTTTAAAAAAATGAAGCAAAGGAACAATTTATTCAATAAGACTGATAAAACAATCTATATATCATAAGATTGATCACCTTTCTGGATACAGAAAGAAAAATATTTACAAAAAATTATTACAAACAGATTGACACACTTCATAAATAATTACAAAATTCTATTAGAACTAAATTAGATAACACTTCTTGACTGTAGTATACAATAATAAATCATATATAAATATTATTATTAAACTTGTAAAAAAACTAACCAAACAAGCCTAAATTCTAAGCTAAAATATATAAAAGGTATATACTTAAACAATCTTGAAATATTAACTTTATATTTAAATATATCATAAATATCAACATTCTTAAAATATATTCAACAAAAGTCAAAATATAGTTTTAACATATCATAGACTCATAGTAAAATATAGAATTGAGAATAAATATAAACAAAGAGATATATTATCTTACTTTTATAGCATATTTTTTATGATCTTCTCCTAATAAAATCAACAATAACTTTACAGGCTACATAATCTCTATAAACACATACAAGAATTTCTAAAAAGACTGGTTAACAAAAAAAGTTAATATCACTATTAGCATCTATATTTATAATACTACTTGGATCACAAACAATAAAAAACAAAAAAAGCAAAGGAATTCTATTCTATTAATAATATTAAAATCTATATATAGAAATTACAATTAATTATTATTAATAAGAAAGATAATAATTTCAAGCAAGGGATAGTAATGAATAATTGATCTGTAGATCTATAGCATAGTGGTAGTGCTTCCAGGTTACAATCATAAGGTCCAGAGTTCAATACTACATAAAGAACTAGGTAAAATTAGAGCCATAAAGTGATACAAAGATCTTATATTCCCCATGATAATAATCAAGTATCCCAACAAGGCTATAAGGAGAACCTGTTTTCTCATTATGCCTATAATAACAATGATTATCAATAAACAAGGTCCTATATAAGGCTAATATAAGTGATACGAGTTCACCACACATAACCAGTTCTAGGTACTCTAAAAAAAAAAGTAAAGAAGTATCTCATCTGCTTATCATAGCTATAGCAAGACAAGATACAATACAAGTTTCTATAAACATGGCCAGAATAAGCAAATACGAGATTCCATAAATACAAACTGATCACCCTTAAAAATAGAAGCAAAAAGACCTGATCACCCATAGAGATAATCAAATATGTCCATAATTATCAAAAAATTCAGCCCAGTGTGATACTAAAAGACATATAACAGGTTCCAATACTCAAGGCTACTAACTAAGGATCGATGTTCTTTATACAAGACTGTACTCCAATTAAGAAACAAGACAATACCAGAAACACAACAAGCTTATCAAGAAAAAATCTGAAGTACTAATAGAACTAATAGAATTCCGTATAAGAAATCATCAACATCAGTGATACTAGATATCTTAGGTGAGTTCCTGACATATTAGCTTCCTAAAATAAGGGGATGCAACAAGTCGTCCAGTGGATCATGATCCTAGAAAGTATCATTTCTGAGTATAAAAGATATATAGAGGATCATATCATTAAATTGAATGTATCAAGACTTTCCTGATTCTTAGTTTAATTAAAATTAAGAATAGTCCTATTCTAGACAATCACATAGTTATCCTATTCTGGTTGGGTGAGATATAAATAGATGCTCCTTGTACTATTTGTTGATCTGTAAATCCTTAGACGATATAGGTAATTACTCATCCCAGTTGTTTCTAGGATGAATCTTGACTCTAATAAAGTTTCACAACTAGTACAGGAATAAGCTAACCTTCAAAAAAAAAAATGATAATAATAGATAATCAAACTATACAAAGTTGCCTTAAAGAAATATTAATAGAATCCTAGGCATGTAACATAATAACTTAAAAAAGAAAAATTATTAAAGAACTCTAATACAATAAAAATTTGAAAATCCAAATTACTAATAAGAATGAAAAACCTTATAGATAAATAGATGCAGTACATTATAAATTATATCTTAATCCCTGACCTGTGGATCAATAGTACAGTGATAGTGCTTCCAGGTCGCAATCACAAGGTCTAGAGTTCAATATCACATGAGGATCAAGTGAAAATTAAGTCAAAAAGTAGTACAAAGATCTTATCCCCCTATGATAATGATCAAGTGCTCTACAAGGCAATAAAGAGAATCTGTTTACTCATCATGTCTATATTAAGAACAACAAATTAACACAAGGTTTTATATAAGGCTAGCATGAGTAACATGAGTTCTCCACATACAACTGGTCTCAGGTACCTAACAGGAAAAGTGAAGAAGAATCTCACCTGCATATTACAATTATAACAAGACAAGATACAAACATGGTTTCATAAGCATGGTCAAAATAAGTAGTATAAAGGTTCTAAGTATAAGAACTGATCATTCATAAAATGGAAAGAAGAAGGACCCAATCACTTATAGAATAATCAAGACATGCCCATAAGTGATGCTAAAAATATAAGACAGGTCCGACAATCAAGGCTAACAATGAATTGATCATTGTCCTTTCCACAGAAACAAACCCTAATCAAGTAATAAGACAGATTTCATATACATGATAAGCCCTAAAAAAATATTAAAGCGTTAATATAGCCAATAGGAAATTCCATATAAGAAATCCTCAACATCAGGGGTGCTGGGTATCTTAGGCAAATTTCTAATATGTTAAGTTCTCCTATTGGAAATAGCAACAAGTCATCCAGTGGATCACGATCCTAGGAAGTACCGCTTCTAAGTATAAAAGGTAATTCAGTAAATTACTTTATAACTTAAATGTATGGACTCTCCAAAAACCTTAGCTAAGTTGGAATTACAAAAATAGTTCTACACTAGATGGTCATATAGTTACCTCATTCTGGTTATGTGAAACATAAATAAATACCCCTTGTACTATTTGCTGATCTGTAAATCCTTAGACAGTATGAGTAATTACTCATCTTGATTGTTCCTAGGACTTATCTTGACTAATAAAGTTTTAGAACTGGTGAAGAAATGAGTTAGCACTTTAAAAAAAAAAAAATTATATCTTAATTACCAGCACTAAATACTTGTGCAATAATATAATTCTATCAAAAAAATTATACAATCTTCTTATAAACAAAATCATAACAATCTTCAAATACAAATTAGATCTGAACAGAATACTTCCAATAATATACTATACAATAAACATAAATGTAATATAATATATCTTTAAAACAGATAACTATTATAATATTGCACAAATTGAATTAATAGAATAAATAGAGCCAATAGAGTAGAAAAAATAGCAAGTATAAGATTCAGATACTACAAAATAAATTTTGATCAACACAATCTATCTTAAACAATAAAAGATTTCATAAAAAAGTTAGAAACAACCTTATATATGATATTATTTGGCTTTTAAAAAGATATAGCTTTACAGTATATTTGCTACAAAAAATCAAGAGTCTGATCCTTATAAAAAAAGTAAACCTCAAACTGAAGATATAATAAATAAAACCTTCTTTGCTAAGTATCAGAAAACTTAAAAAACACAATATTTTATTAATAGGGCAACTCCTCAATATAGATAGATCTAAAGTATTGGAATAGTATCAAATAATTTAAATCAATAAAAAATCTGTTCTGGGTTCAACTCCAATATAGTTTATCACAATACAGAATAAACTCAAACAATAGTAAAAATCAAAAACCAAGTAAATATTAATACAACAAAAATATCTTTATGTAAGGCATACTTACTACTGACCTCCCTTATTTAGATCTTACTGAATCTTTACAATCAAAAAAGACAATCCAATCATTGCCAAATAATAATAAAAAATAGATCAAAATGTCATCAAATATAGATACAATATATAAAATCCAGAAAGTTTGATACTAGAGTTATATGAAAAATGTACAATTAATAGTATAAAAAATCAAACTGGAAAATGCAGTTTTATGGTTACCAAATAATAATCCATTATAATACCAGTCTACAAATCAAGTTTTTAGTAAGAAAAAGTAGCTATATAGAAAGAAGACCAATTTGAGAAAATAGGATCTTTTTGAACTTTCTCACTACTATGCTCATTGAACATATATAAACTTTCTAGTTCAATAAAAAACAAATATTGAAATTCATCTTCAAAAATCTCATAACTACATTGCAAATATGTGAATAAACTATTTAAAGGCTTTGTAGAAAGCCTGAAGTCACTAGTAACAATTAAAGAAAAACTAAAAAACTATATTATCTTTGAAATATATAGTATACTGATGGCTCCCTAAATAACTTCAATAGCAAATATAATATGATCTGAACTGGATTATTATCACTTCAAATAAATATGGCATATCTTTCAAGGGCAAGTAACAATGTACATATTATCTATTAGTATAAAAATTGCAATAATACTTACAGTACTCAGTATTTTACTTGAATATTGCTTAGTAATCTTGTACATTAATATCCAAATAACAATAAATAGTATTCTCAAAATCAAAAAAAAACCTTGAAAAGATTAATTAAACACCTAAAAATTCAAACCTCTTTTTCAAATAATAGTATGTATAAACAAAATCAAATAAAGCTCTCTCTATGCAAAATAAAGGAATACATAAAAATAAATTACAATAAATAAGTAGACCATCTGGTACAAATCAATAGATAAAAAGAAATAAAACACAGTGAAAAAGTAATTGAGATACTAAAAACACAATATGGCCTCAAGATATAGTATTACAATAGAACATATCTTCATAGAAGTTCTTATAAAGCTAATTATAAAAAAACTCACTCAGATAATTTATTTGACAAAATGGAAACTCCTCAATTAAATAAGATATAACTATCAAAAAAAAAAAAAAACTCTTTTTCACTTATACCCAAATTTTTAAAAATTTTCTTTTATGGTAACAACTCAAAACATCAATGAAAAAATATAATGCTCATAAAGAGTTCCTGCAATGAACATGTCTAGAAAGTTGACTAGAACAAGAAACCTGACAGTCAACCACAAAGGTGAAAGGATCCTTATAGGCAGTAGCAAAATCTCCAAACCATTACTTAAAGCCAAGTTAGGAAATAAGTTCAACCCATTATTCTGTATAAAGAAAATTCAAACATCAATAGAAAAGAAGAAAACAATAGAAATGGCAAAGACTAATCAAGTCAACACCCAGAACCAGGAAGTGATGGAGTTTGAGAATGAGGGATATAGTATCAGCAATAACACAGAAAAAGATATAATAAAGTTTTCAGAACCAATAGAGAAAATGACTATTAACAACAGATTCATTTCTCCAATGACAATCACATTAACAACAACAATGGAAAAAGAGAAAAAAAGAACTCCAAACAACATATTGAATATTACTAAGAACAGATTTAGTTATGATGAAAATGAAGGAACAAGAACTATACAGGCAAGCTATACAGACCTATAAGTACCCTCAAGACACTCAGACCAGGCAAAGTATTTGTAGATCCAGAGAAAATCCCAGGACACACAACAGAAGAAAAAATTACTTATGTATAAAACAAACCGGGATATCTGTCAACCCTATGACATGTATGCACTGAACAACCCACAGGCATAGAGATGATTGCAGCTATTTTTGACAATTTCTATGAGGCACTCTCAGCATGCAAGATCAAGATCAGTGATAATAATTCTTCCAAATTTAGATTAGCTCCGCAGATCAGTACCAGTGAAAGCAAAGTCTGATCCATCAGAATCTGGGACATCTCTAACTATTTCAAGAAAATAGATATTGCTAACCTGTTTCAAGATAGGATGGTAATCGAGAACATAACCTTTTAACCAACAGGACCAGTACAATCAGATACAGTCCAGTTTAGCACAACGACTATATATGAAGAACAAGTTCAAAAATAGATACTCTATAAGGATACCTTTTGCATGTGAACATATTCCATGACCAGAATCTGCATGGCAAGAGAAAAAAAAAACCAGTACAGTGTAATGCTAACAAATCTCCTATAGGGAACTACAGTGAAGGAGTTGCAAGATATATCAATGTGTAAGCTTGCTACTTCCCTCTGAATCATTTGACTCAGAACAAGAGATTTGTAATTCTTTACTTTAAGAATGAGCAGGACTTGAACAAAGCAAAGAATGCTAGTTTCAACTTCAACAATGTGGAACTAGTCTAGATAGAGAAAACTAAAAAACTTTGCTTCAGATGTAGTGCTCATTATTATAAACTCCTTTCCTGTCCAACCAATAAAGAAGGCTCATATAGGAGAAGCAGAACAAACAGACTGGAACAACTCAAACTGAAATAACAATACAAAAAGAGCCTACTATTATCAGATAGGAAAACAGACAAACTGCCAACTCCCATACCTCAGGACAAACATATACAAGTGTTATCAAGGGTACATAGATCCTATCAGTAGAAATAGAAAGAATAATAAAGTGCTTAAACAACTTCAAATAGACATGAAAGCTGTCAAACACCATGCCTACATATTGAATATAAGAGTAACAGCTATAGAAGCAGGCCTACATATTAAAGTCAAAGGATCAGTAATTACAAACTCTCCTCTAGAACAAAAGACACCTTCAGAGAACTCAAACTTCAAAACTCTATCACCAAAAAGAATGGATATTAGGCAACAGCAAGCTTTAATCAATGAAAGAATCAATCAGATGAAATTAACAATAGCAACAATCATAAAAGAAATAATGGATTTTCTAGAATTATCTATAGAAAGCATAGATATAATAAACCTGATTCCCTCCTTTCTCCAAAACAACTATTATTAACAAACCTAAAGAACCAGAGGCTGAGGACAAGCAAGTGGAAAGAGAAAACAATAAGAAAATTATTCATTAACAATGAAGGATAGGTACTTTAAACATAAGAGAAATCAATACTGAGATTGAGAAATTATCATTGTTAAAATATGGCAAGGAAAAGGAAATAGATATTTTAAAAATAACAGAAATATGGCTCGCAGAGAACATATTTTGACGAGATAAAGAAAGGGAATATCAAATATAGTTATCAAAACCAATATAAAAAACATATGAGCAGGAGTAGATATTATTATAAAAAAAGTATGGGCAATATATATATACAATATAGAAGAACATATTATCTGTGGCCTACTAGTTGATATGGTTTTCAAGAGAAAGATAAAATATAGAGTTCTAACAGTTTATAATTCAGCAGATAAAACCAAGAAAAAAGAGAAAATCAAAATAAACTACTGGCTCAAATTCAAGATCAGTGAAGCAAGAAGCAAAAATATATTTATTATAGTTATAGGCGACTTGAACAAAATAACAGACTATCAACTGAATCACACTTTGAAAAAGTATATAACAAGCAAACTCAGTCATATAATTGATAACATGCTAAAATTCAACTTGGTAGATATATGCAGACAACTTCATCCAATCAAAATAAGTTACATATACATGTAACCCAAATCAAGCTATGGGAGTAGATTAGATCATATGTAGGTATCGAACACACTTGTCCAATATAATATCAATGCCAAATATATAATAATAAAAACTATCATAAATAGTGACCACAAGATGGTGATATCCACACTAGATACATTACACAGCAATTGATTAAAATTAGCAAACAAGAAAATATTAAACAGAACAAGATCAATTTTATCAACTCTAATCCAAAGCAGTGAACTAAGTTTGGACATAAAATGGAAAACTCTGTAAGCAAGATCCTAAAAGACAATTTAGCACAGTAGAGGAGATTTGGAAATAGCTCAAGGAAGAAATATTAGTAACAGTAAAAGCCACACTCAAAAAAAGATGACCAAAAAAATATTGAAACTATTCATAAATCAAAATATAAGAATTTGAAAAAAAGACCACTCAAAATCAATAAGGTATATAAGAGATGTTAGACATGGCTCATGGATCCAGAGTCATATTTACAAATAGAAGAAACACAAATAAGGGATATAATTGAAGAAGTTAATTTATCACTTCAAGTCCTAAAGAAACCATCACTTAGTATAAAAGACATAATATATAACAGAGAAGTAATACACAGGTGGCTACTAGAAACCAAAGAAATCTGGGATATAAAAAGTATAATAGCATAGGTACAGGTGACAAAAATCAAAGCAAGAACAATCTAGAGACACACAGAGCACAGGTATAAGTATTTAGAAGAGAATCCCAAGAAAATGATAAACAGTATCCTAGACAGGCAGGCTAGATTCATAGACATCAGGAGATTAATAGAACATATAGTTGAGAATGAGATTTAAATAATAACCAAGCCAAAGAAGATTTAAAACAAAATCAGGAACCACTTCCAGTAATGGACAAGATCAAAACAAATTCCGAACATGGAAGACTTCCTATATTGGAAGGAACAATATCACCCAAAACAAAGCATTTGAGCAAATTGATACACAGAAATAGTAAATCCCATCAAAAAAACAGAAATTAAAGATACAATTCACAAGAAAAAGATAACAAGTGCATCAGGACCTTCTGAAATACCATATAGCATATTTAAAAATTTGTGAGAGAAAGAACTGCAGGTCCTGGAATCCCTCTTCAATCAGATCATAATAACAGGAGAGACCTCAAGTGACTGAAAGAAGGGAAATGTATATTCAATCCCAAAATCCAAAGACTAGTTAGGAGATATAAATATTACATATCCTATCAATATACTAAAAACAGTCAAAAAATTTTTATAGGAATCCTCACAACAAGAATAGCAGAAGTGTGCACAAAATGGAAAATACTATGTAGGAACAACTGGGCCGGACTACCAGGAGGAAATATACAGGAACCAATCCATATTTTGAACAATATCATAGAGAAGATCAGAGAATACAAGAAGGAGTCATAGATATATCAGCAAAGCATATGATTTCATCAACAAATAGATAATAATTTGAGTTCTTAAAATAATATACCTATCAGAGCATATAATCAAAATCATAGATAATATACTAAAGAGCAAAAGTAATAGGGTTATAACAGTGCATAGTCTCGTAGAAGAATATTCTATTCATGATGGAATCGATCAAGAAGACACCATATCACTATTGTTATACAAAATCTTTTATAATCCCCTTCTACAGAAAATAAAGGACAAGTACAAAATATACAGAATGGAAACTGAAGTCATCCTAGACTTAACAGCATCAAATATAAAAAAAATAAGCACTAAAATAAAAAAGATAGCCAAGATTATAGCAATGGTATATATGAATGACACAATATAGTTTATAAGCTTCCAAACTGAAATGCAACATATAATAGATAAAGCATCAAAGTTTCTTAGAATAAATGATATCCAAGTCAATAGTAACAAGTCATTACTAATCTGTATTAACACTAGTAGAGAAAGTAAAGCAGACAGTATTAAGTTAAATAGAGATCGAATACACCATTTACAACACAATGAGGCAACAAGAATTCTAGGAGTATGGATATTATATGATGGAAAAAAGACTTGCCAAAAGAACATTATGAGAAAGAAAGTAGATACCACTACCAGAATTCTAGCATAGAAAAAAATTATAGACAAACAAGCATGCTATATCATAAATTACCTCCTCTACCCAGCAATAGAATACTTATTGAATAACTTAGTCCTGTTCAAAGAAGAATGTGGTAAAATAAGTAGCAAGATAAACAAGGTATTTAAATACAAAGCTGGCCTATCATCAACAGCCTCAAACTGCATAATATATATAGACTTGGATATAAACTCTTTAATTTATGAGAGAGATAAAATTCTTATGCATGGCAAAAACCTTTTGTACAGACTAAACAGTACAATCAAAGTTGTATTACTATACAGATCAGACTTCAACAACACTAGAATGAATATTGGGCCAGCATATCAATCTAAAAGGTCAAACTTTCCTTTCTGACAAAAAGAAGAAAGAATTTAACAAACAAAATCTTAAGCATGTTGAAGGTATAAGGAATTATTTTCACTTCAGTAAAACACACTTGAACAGGAAAACTTGTCATGAATTAGGGAAGACCAATCAAGGAAATAGTACAAGAAAGCTGTTAGACAAATACAGAAAGCATTCCAAGTATAGAGAAATTCTCTTTCTGGACTAATTTCTTAACAACAACAAGACAAAATTTCTTATATGGTAACAGGTGTGTGCAAAATTAAGCAAATAGGGTAGAACTCCACAATAGTACAGGGACTTAAGAAAATATGGATCAACACATATAATTTATAGGCAGAAAACAAGAAGAAAGCAGGCTTAGCTAGAAAACATAACAGTGATCACAGCCCAGAAATTAATAGCTTCTGTCTGAACACACTAGTGCTTCCTTCACAACAATAGTCAACAATCAAGTAGTTAGTAACAAAGAGAGATGGAATGACTATAATCACAAAAAAAAGAGAATAATAAACAGTCAAGTTATAATAGCCAACCATATGGTCAACAACAACCAGATATCCCTGGTTTTCAAGTGCAAAGAAGCCTCTTCGACAATCCAGAGCTCAGAAACAAGTACCAGGACCAATAGCATTGCATAATACACCAACTGCTTGCATAGTCAATAAATATCAAAGTGAAGAAAAACACTATATAATATCACTTCAAACAATAAGGAACAATCAGTAGACAACTCCCAACAAACAGACTACAATCCTCTTCACAAGAAATAGAGCTTACTTTGAGAGATATAGATATATGTAGCATATCAATACCCATATTAACAATATATATGGATTCTATCATAGCAATGAAGGTCCTAATATAGAGAAAAATCAAGGCCCAGAAAGAATGATTCACAGACTACAACAAATTATGCAGGAGATGGCAAAATATGATAACCTTAGTATATATACAGATTGTTCATTCACAAGATAACATACAAATAGCAGAATAGGGATAGGTTGAATCATTCAAACCAAAAGAGGTATAGAGGTTGGTACCTTCCAAGTGGAAATCTAAGACACCCTATCCTTCATAAAAGTTGAACTGACAGCAATCCTTATAGCAATCTGCACAATAAGTATTAATAAAAAGATAAACATAATAACAGATAGCCAAAGCTCAATTAATGCAATTAAGAAAGGGAAAACTGTTATACAAATGGAACAAGGAAAAATGAGAGTCTAAATAAAATCTTAGTAAGCATAATACATAACGCAAATATAATAGTCACATGAATCAAAGTCAATAGCTACTTAGGCAATAAAAGAAATAAGCTGGCAGACAAACTAGATGCAACCACACCAGTTAACAAATATAAAGACATAATAAAGATTTAAGAAGAAAATATTACCAGTAGCAAAACACTTAAAATAGAACCAGTCCTTTATAAATCTTCTATTCAAGACACTTGAGAGAACCCTGCTTAAAACCAAATAAGCAAACAAATAGAGAGCCTTGAGATAGAACCAGAACTGGCTCACAATTAGGAAAATCAAAGAAATTGATTGGAACATAATATAGTTAATGATGGGTTCCCTAAAATATTTAGCATATAAAATTTTGCAGATCACTTATGTCTCTTTTTGAGGAACAAAATTCATAACTTTTCACTTTAATATGGATAAAAGTCAGGAAATGTTATAAATCAATTATTTGGATAATGGAAAACAATTGTGGGTAGTTTTTTTATAGTTATTAATTTAAAAAATTTAATATTTCCTAGTGAGAGATATTTGACTTTTGTTTCTATCTCCCCTTTAGGAACCATCTTTAATCATGGCAGACAATGATGCCATTGAAAGTAACATCCTTCTAAACAGATTCAGAGGACTATAGAAATAGGACTTTTAGATAGAAGATGTAATTGAATGAGCACCTAACCATGACAAACATAAATATAAGAAAGTTGAGTCTATACAGTAGTCCAACATATATAATCTATAAGAGACAAGAGGAGAAAAACCTCTATCCATTTATATGTATACTGAATGAAACAAGACTAATAGAATAATTTACGAAATTTCTTACAGAGGAATAAGTAGCCAGAGCAGACAACAAGAAACAAATAGAAAATATAAGAGACAGATGGAAACAGTTATTCAAAGCAACAACCACAATAGAGAAAATACACAGAACCAATAAAGTGAGATGGATCAACATTATTAGAGGAGTTATCATACACAAGATGAGAAAGACAGCAAAGGAAATCACAGGTAATGAGAAGATCACCAAGATAGAAATAAAAGCAATTATAATATGGTTCTGGCAAAAAAAATGAAAGGTATGGAAGCTAAGATGCGAGCTAATGATAGAGTGAAAAAAATCACAGAGAATCATCAGGAGAGAGAAAAGAAAAAAGATAAAAAACTGCAAGGTAAAGGATAAGAAAAACATATCACAAGAGAGTAGAAACCTTTTATACAACCAGAGATATCTTTATATAGACCTAACTAACTACAGTATAAGAAATATCCTTCAAAACAGATACACACTAAATCTAATTTTCTCTATAAATTTTAGTGTTAGTGAAGTTATGACATGATGACATTCAGTATTCAGTGGACTATAGCAAGTTACAAGGTTTGTTCAGATACTGAGTTATTAGTTTTTTCTCTATCAAAATATATTTTCTCACAATTCAATTTGTGTATGTAGGAAAAATAAATTTTGATTAAATAAAAACTACATGGCATGACTTCGCCAGCTTTAAAAAAAAATACTAAGATATAACTATAATAAAAAATAGTAAAAGAAATACATTAGCAGACAATTATTTCCTTACAATAGTCAATTAAAATAAGTAATCACTATATTGGCTGTGAAGATTAAAAACTCAAAAAATTTTGCTTTCATATTTAAAATAATGAACTACCAATCAAAAACAAACTCCATACTAGAATTCCATCTTTGTATAAGGATAATAAATGCCCTAAATGCAATGAATCAAAAACTAGCACATATTCTTTCCTTTATAATTAACTAGATCTACAACTAAAAAGTTTCTAATTAATACTGTACCACTTTTATTAAAAGTTACACAACACAAGAAGAGAGAAAGAAATTTGAAAACAAATTCACAAGCAAAACAAACTTTAAATATAAAGAATACTTAATGGCAAATATAAGAAAAGCTTTCTTCAAGAAATTTGTCTTCAATATTCAAATTACTATTCCTAATAGACTGAACAGAAAAACCTGTTTTATCAAAATATATATCAACATAATTAATTTTTTATACAAAATCTGACAGAGAAATGTGAAACATTTTAGAAATGAAAAGTTATTATGGTCATTATAAAAAATGGAGAGAAAAAAATAAAATATGAAATCAAAAAAGAAGACCTAACTTTCATTCAGAGGAAAAGATATATAAAAGATCAATACATAAATCTAGTCGATAATTTCATAAATCAATGACTTATAAGCATTATAAATAACTCCTTTATCTTTGAAATTTTTTCAGCACTAACCTAGCCTTGCAAGTTAGCCCCCTCACAAGAGATGGTAACAAGCCACAAGGTGAGTACTTAAGAAAGGGGAGCCTCTATTGAGTTTTGTTCAGTAGAAAATAGGTAGTATGTTCTAGGATAGCCACTCTATATAATGATGTTACAAATATACAAATAAAACAAGGCTAAGCCAGCGTTTTTTTTTTAAAAATATTTGGTAAAATCTATTTTATATTATAATTTATATATAAATTCGTATTTAAGCAATAGTCAAAAAATTTTTTATATTTCTTTATCAATTGGTTATTTGATAATAACAACATTATATTCTTAAAAATATATGCTTAAAGTTTAATTTATGTTGGATAGTCATTTATAAAATTATAATAAATAATAATAATCTAAATTTTGTAACACATTGGATATTGAAGGCATAATTGGTTAAATCATAATTATTTAATATCGATATACGAGTTATATCTAAGATTATTTTAGTTATATATTGCATTAATTTGTAAATAATATACTGTATATTAATCACCGTAATGAATATTTTGACAAATCACCAGATTTAGTATTTAAAAATGCCGCAAAGGCACCCTATGATCATTGAAGATGAGGCTGATGAGGTGACTTAGTCACACGAGTCTATTGAGCACGTTAATCGCGACCATAAATAGCACGATAGAGAAGATAGGATAATTGCGGTCAATCCACTATTGTTATGTGCCCAAAATCTGATAGAATGGGAAATTTGTCCCATGGCAGTGTTACATCCCGCAACGTGCAGAATGATTGGTTTCGAATATCGTTAAATAAACTAGTATTTGTGTCTTTGCGCACATACTTTTTTTAGACTCAATATCGTAATAACCTAATAAAATTCTATGATAAAAAATTATTGGGGATATTAAGATAAATATATGCGTATTAACGAACCATGAAATCGGAAACTATGGATTACATAAGATTGAATTGTAAAACGAAAAACATGACCAAAATATGCAATAACAGTTTATTAAAGTTTCAATATACAGGCTACACTTTACGAATACAACATTCATTGATTTAAATCGACATCAATTTAAACGATAAAAATGATTACGACTCATAAATCTTTGAATCTCCACTCTTAAATTCAGAACCTCATACATACAGTGCGCAGAAGCTATTTTTTCTACAGCATATGAATATGAGGTTGAGAGGAAATAAAAAGAGAGATTTCGAAACTCATATACATGGTGGTACATATATAAACTTCCTCCACAGTACATTAATTTACATAGTAGGGATTTAAGAGGAAAGAAAAGAAAGAAAGAAAGAAGAAACGTAAATAATAATTTATAAATGTAAATTTATATAAAATAAGAAACTGTACTCGATGCCGAAAAGAGGCCCCAGATTCGTTTTCAGGTAAATTTAACCGAGCAAGAAAGATAAACCATGTGTTCGTTTTTTTTTTTTTTTTTTATAAAAACGTGCGCATAGGCCTGCAGCTTAAAAGATGTTTCTTTAAACTATTTTAAACAGTTAATATCTTAAAACATAGGCATTCATTTTGAATAATTTTGGCAAAATCTCAAAATGTTTTTTTTTAAAAAAAATTTTTTATCCCTTTTAAACCTTATATAGCTCCAATATATGGAGTTATTTAGAATAATTTTAGTAGAATAATTATGAAAATGAATCATTTCCGCGTATTGTTTAGCCGTAGTTTAAATTATGCCCTTCGATAATTTGATTGAATTTGAAATTTTTTTTCGGTTTTAATTTAAGAGATTCGATGTTGAATGAATTTTTGTAATTTAAAAATTGGTTTGAATTATTATTGTGCATTTCAATAATTTTAATGAATTTTGTAAATTTGTAAATTAAAATTTGGTTTAAATTTTGGTTTTTACATTGGATGATATCGATGGGAGAAACGAAAGAATTTTTCGTGCGTATTTATAGTACTCGAATCCTCTTATTTTTCTTTCACTGGAAAGTGGTTATTTCGACTTGATGAAGGTACATGTACTGTATATGTGCGTACTGCCTGTAAGATCATTCCTAATTTGGATGGATTTTTTTTAATATGGAAAATAATTCCGATAACTTTTATACATAATCCCGTGATTTATTAATAAATATCAAAAAAAAAAAAAAAAAAAAAAAAAAAAAAAAAATTCTTTTTCTTAAATAACCAAAGATGATGTACTCCGAAAATACGACAAATTATTTTATACCGTCTTTAGAAGTTTTATGTCAACCGCGTTCGGGTATGACAGATTTTCAACGGAATTAACGTTTTTAGATCCAATTACAATGACATTATATTGTGTTATGCTTCTTCTCAGATTTAGTGGTGATAAGGAGGTACATTAAAGTTCTATCAAATATTACATTTAAATCTAGACCGATAAACAAGAATTTACTATACTAATTCTTTCCGAATATGTTTATAAAAGATCATTTGAATATTGATATGTACGCCAAAACTGATGATATAAACGCGTCCGGATTCAAATTTGCGCCCAAATCTTCGTTTGTATCCGTGAACCCTTGTGTTTACTCTCAGTATCGTAGAAAATAGTTATTATAACATCAATGAACGAATATGCATACACCATTTAAATGGTCCGCACATATTTGTCCATGAAAATCGTAGATATCTAGCCCGAAAAAATAAAATATAATAAAATAATAATAAAATTAAAACGCCTCCAAGGAACTTTATATCAACGGGTGGTTCTGTTGCTGTTGCACAGTGCTGATAATTTCAAAATAAAAATTTCTCATCGTAGATGTAAGAACACAAGTATGATTATTACGATTGCTCTTATCAATAGAAATGAAACTACAAATTGGGAACGGGCGTTGTTCTCTAAAAAGATACCCCTTGGGGATAGAAGATGCATAATCTATATCGATCTCATGGATGAAGAAAGAAAATACCACCAAAAATTTCTTTGTACTTTTAAGATCGAAACAAAAAAAAAAAAAAAAAAACGCCAAGTTCCTGTAAATATTTTATTGTTACGTTTTTTATTAATAGTACGTATACGTGTGTACACGGAAGGAAATCTATCGAACGCTTGTAATTAATACACTACGCCTTTAAACTACATAAAATAATCGGGGATTTTGTTTGAAAATAATTTTAGTAATACGCCTTTAGTATCAATGATATCAACAATACATTATTTTTTCATTCCCTAAAAAATTCCGTGAGTTTTTTTTTTTCCTTTGTAAAAAAGGAGAAGAAAGAAACTAAGAGGAAATTCACGAGGTTTCTTTAAATACTTGTTTTTCATTTCAATATTTAATCCTTCCTTGAAATAACAACTGACTTGAGTCTAGGCAAAACTACCTACTAAATAGGCCCTTTCCACTCTCCCACGTAATATTAGCGACTCTTATGCTATTAAATCCTTGAATTCTGTTGTAATTCGCCCGATAAATGGTTTCGCCCACGCGAATACTGGGTTTATCAGCGATCAAATAAATATGTTTGATATCATCTTGCTTCGTTTCTAAGAATTCGATTATTTCCAACTCAAATAGGCAATTAAAAAGCAAAGAATTTATAAATAATACGAACAACCGCATATATTAGCATCAAAGAAGTTTGCAAGCATTCAAGGTAAATTTAATTCTTTCTTATAAATACAATACATCAAATTCTGATATATTTTGTCTTCATACATTAATATGTAAAAGCTATGAATTTTACTCTGTATCACTTCTTATAACTTCAATTCACAAATCTGTCTTTGAACGAGGGATAATGTGCTGGTTCCCGGACACGTCACTATCATCAGTGGTCATATTATTATGGATAGTCACTGATGCGATTAGATCAAAACCGTATAACCTAAGAAATTTGATGAAATTTTATTATTAGTGTAAGGTTCGGTTTTCAAAAGCATGTTTTATTAAAACAAATAGAATTTTAATGACCTTAAGCAATTATCCTTTAGAATGCATATTTTTATCATCAAGACAATTACGAGTCACCAAATTACTTAACCTTGACAAATGTGCGGCATAGCCAACGTACACGCCACGGGCAAAGAAATGGTGGCTGTAAAGAAGCCTCGTCAAATTGTTCACACCTCCAGCTTTATTTTTATTTGTAGATTACGCATACGTACTGGGTCGAGATAACGACTGACCCGTAACATTAGTAAAAAAATGAGACCCAATCATTTTATCTATATTCACATAAGCATTATAAATAAAATTACCATACACTTATAATTAAATATTCTCTCATTTCGAAATTGTTTTTACTAGGGATATGGATAAATTTTTCCAAGTAAATACATAATTTTCCCGATTATTAAAAAATGCACGAAAATAAAATAAGAAAAAAAGGCAATTATATAACATAAATGTATTTTGTTTTAACGGATTATACATTAATGTATATTTCTTTACACGAAAAGAATTTTTGCCGAACCAGATACGTACGTATCGACATTTTTATGGCAGTATCTACTCAGCTCGCGTAACTGCAAACCCAGACGCAACAAAATAAAAAAACTTAGGCCGGAGACGCGAAACAATTTGGTATAATATTTTATTAGTCCGATAAAAATAAACTACGAATTCATGTCTAGACATACTTCATTTATTTAATAACAACCTATGCCTTGCATAATTATTTTCTATACTTTAGAATTTCCGCTACTTTCTCATTTAAGTCATGAGTTGGTGATTTGCAGAGCGCACGTTATTTATTTCACGGTTCGTAATATATTCATGAAGCATAACTTGAGCTTACTCTTTTGTCTATATTCTTATAATGTGGCCTTTTGACTGATTTAGTTTTGTTCCTGACCGTTAATTTTATTTAAGCTAATTACTACAGTATATAAAAAAATAGGTTTAAAAGAGGGTCAACGTGTGCTCGTGATAAATAAAGGAAAATGTTCAATATCACAAAAACCCACTTGTTATTAGGCGATATTTATTCTTCCTAATTTTTTTTTTTTTTTTTTTTTAAAAAAAAAAAAACGAACGTGTATTATATATTTTCATTTACAAACTCGAGCATGTACTGTACATGCGGGCGTGTAACCTTAGAAATAATTATATTCAGGGGTGCATATGTTATGTATTATTACAGTATTTTCAGCGATCTCTCACGTTTATATTTATTTGGAACAATCTCGAATATTATTATCGAAACATGATTGTGAATACAACTTATCTGAGCTCAATTCTGAAATAACCTTTGTTTTTTCTGGCAAGAGTCAAATATACAGTAATTTTGAAGCTCGGATTGATTTGCATATTACTGTATTTAATATTATGATCGCCGTGGTAATATCTAGAAAACCGATATAAAACCTTAGGCACATTGGTGATTCTCCCGACTCTTCAAAACCATAAAATCGCGTCAATTGCACACAAAAAATTCTCTTCCCGCCGTCACGCAATTCGGAAGTACGTATATCTGCATTAAGTTTAAAAACAAAAATTTACCTAAAATGTCTAAAATTTCCGAATGCGCGAATCAATAACGACCTTGATGATCTATATGTGGTAAATACATTGTCGATGATTAGCTTTGTTGATACATAATCCCAAATGAACGAGTTGTTAACTTTCGCTCGCTTACGCTACCGCCATTTCATACCTTGCACAACTTCTCCAAAGAAATATAAATATTAAAATGTAAAAACCAAAGAATATAAAATCCATTCCATCTTTGTCGGTCGCTTCGCAACCAAGAATTGAATATCCAATTTCGATAGATATTGGATACGTTCAGCACTGTTAAAAGTATAGAATTCAATGTGAGGAACTAAGTAATTATAGCAACATAAGATATAGGTGATTTTCCTCACTCTGAAATGCCCGCCGTTCAGATATGGAATTCAAAGATTTCCTGATAATTATTCACTGCTATAAAGGATCCAATAATTTCGCCAGGAACGCATATCTATAATTAAATCCTTCGGAATCTAAAAATTGGAGTCATCAAATCATTCCCTGTTATTTTCATGCATACAACTTGCGTACTCTGAGCAACTTTAGTTGCTTCACAAGAAGAAAGTTATTCACAAATTATCCATTTTATCTTAGATCTTTCACCTACATCTCATATTCTCCGATTCCAAAAAGGATGCATTTTTTATTAAGTAGCCATTAGAGCGATACTATTCGGCGATAAATGACCGGGGATTTCTACTAATAAATACAATATGGGACGATATTTCAAAGAATTATAATTGCGAGAGTGATGATAAATTGTCGGTATGTTTAAAGGACGTAATTCTTAAATTTAAGCAATATGGAACTCGCTTATCTCTCACAAGGATATATATGACTGCTGTATATAAAGTGATCGGTTAATTCGAAGGAGAGATTTTACTTTAGACTGATAAGGGTATATTAATTATTTAAATTCTTACAAAAAAATTATTTTTATATCGACAGGATAGCTCTACATTAATTCCAATTGATTAGGAGTTACGAGACTTGTTAAACGAAGAATTTCAACCGTGAGATCCAGACGTTCCGGACCAGCGTTGATCCAGGAAAAAACTTCTCCCAATCCGATGAGGGATAGAAAAAGTGTAATGGATTCTCTTGCACTCGGGCGAGTATATTAATAATCATCCCAGACATAAAACCGCTCAGGTATGACACTTCCGAAGGATAAACAAACTTTGACCTACAGTGATGTGAATGTTGGAGCAGTAAGTCCTACTGTAAATTTACCTGCTCACGATGAAAAAATAAAATATTTATAAAAGCTGACTATCTCTTATAACAACAACCCACTGAATGAAAAGTGTTAATGTAATAGAGAACATGTAAGATATTAAGAATGCTACTAAAATATCTCCGATGCCGTAAATATCAATCATGCATTAACTGTGGTTAAAAGATAATATGACAATTACGTAATTTTTTTTTAAACCAACCGATATTTGATATAAATGAGAAGAATGTGCATATTCCGAGGTTGCACGATTGGGCTGATGTCGGCAGAGCGTGCCTAAAAAACTGACTTACATGTTGCTATAGAGCGTACAAAATAACTTACAAATTCTATGATCACAAATTTGTGTTAGCATACGTGATTGTTCAAGGTGGATACTGCGTCGCTCGGTAAATTTATAATTGTAAACTAGGTACAGTACGTAAATCTAAATGTTGTAAAATCTAATTAAGTAATATAGTATTTTGATTTGAACTTTATATTATTGATTGTACATCAACTCCTTGTCGTATGCGTATTCATGCAAGAAAACCCCCTTTTTTCAAAAAATTATTCAAAGACTATAATTGTATCTTTAGCAACAAAAAAATGGTACAGTTATTTAACAAAAGAAGCATCGGCTTAAATGAAAATTCCTTGATCATATATTTACAGAATTGCTTTATTTCGATAAAAAATTGACGAGGTAATATTATTTACTCTCTTGTCGTTAGAAAGAAAGTTCATCAATACACGAGAATCATTGAAAGTGAAATTTCCTTGATTAATAAAAACAATTTCGTTAATAATATAATGGTCGCAATGACTATATCCCTTGCCAAACTTTACTATTTACCCAGATCGCAAACTAAAAATTATTCAAACTTCAAATGTCATCTATTCCTAAAAAGCAGTTATAAGGATGCTAAAATTCCATCTTTCTGCGTATTATTTAAGCACGGGAGCACCACCCACACACCCAGAACTGAATCCATCATTACTTTAAGTGTAGAATCTTTAGTCATTACTACGCTCTATTGATTTGAGAGATTGACCTCCGAGAATGACTATAAATTAAGCTACACTGAGGTTCTGCCACCTTGAACAAAATACGTCGGATGATGTTTTATATTGGACAGGTAACTTAATATTCACCAATGGCTTGTTCATTTGACTAAAATGTATCGGAGATCATATGATTGACTTGGATTTTCATCTGTTCACGAGAACATTGAGTTTAAAGTCAATAAAAAAGATATACTGTAATTAGCTTTCGCATTTTCATCAAAATTTCCTAATAATTATCTGGTTCCGTAATTACTATCGGTAATATAAGGCATTTCGAAGCATCTAAATGTCTTATTATGTGCAAAAATAAGAAATTCGGTAATATGAAAAGCTCCTTATTTCTAGAATAATTTTTATTCACATAATTTAGGGCAGAATCATCCGATGCGAGTTGTTCCTGCGGGGATCTAGGTGGGATCTATACTCAGTCATACACTTCTGTGCCGAGAAATATTGGAGAAGCCAGAGTCTGTTGTAGTCCTGTTCGCTTTAATTATATGAGGCTTTTACATGTTATGAAAAGTCTTTTGGTTTAACATACGAAGATTGGCCCCGTTTAAGTGTAG